>CAJHQQ010005896.1:0-13340 GCA_905132885.1 Moricandia moricandioides | reverse complement strand
CTTTCTCAATTCTAACACTTGATAAGCAAGAAACGTCGTCGTTTGTTTCCAAGAGTCTTAAAATAGAGGTTGCTTGTTACATAACCAAGAACTTTTACTCTTTTCTTCTGATTTTAACTAATAATAAACAATCTTCTTTTGATTGTTTACTATAAGAAAAAATAAAGGATGAATATGGTTAACAATCACATGGAGGAGATCAATCACGAAGAGACTAAATATGATACTTATAAAGAGATCAATTAAGAAGAGTAACCATGATGCTTATGAGGTTTTGATTTCTCTGTTTTTTAAGTTTTCCTTTTAGTGTTTTTGATATTTAGTATTTGATTTTCCGATCAATGTTGGAAAATAATTTGGCTAAAGACAAGGTAATATGGCTCAGGTCGGGTTAGAAGTCTTGGGTTGGGTTTAATTTTTAAAAATGTAATTTAAGTTTTATTAATTACGGACTGACCTCATCTATTTATGTTAAAATCAATTAACCTGATATGTAGTTTTCACCATATTAATTTTAATTTTGTATATGCAACATGGATTAACATAAAGATGGTGATGTTATTAATATATTTATATATTTGAGATGTTTATCACCATATTACATAATATTTAGTGTAGCTGACAAACTTTTTTACCATCAGAAACAGTAGCCTTTTAAAAAAGAAAAACATGTCAAACAAGAAAACGCAAAGGCCGGCAGATTCATTAGGTTTAGGGTTTTACATCCTCTACACAAAAACTACTTGTCATCTCTCTGAAACCCAAATCGCCATTTTGATGAGGTTCTCTCTAACTCTATTACCCTCACAGTTAAGACTGGTTCGGAGGGCAGCAGCATCAGCCTCTTCACGTTTCTTCACCGTCTCTGCTCCGAACCATATCCTCTCAGAATCTGAACAGCGTCTGCATAATCACCTTAAAGTCGGTAACTTTGATTTCAATCTCTCCAAAATTAATGAAAATGGCCTTCTTCGACTCCTCAATAGTACCAAAGACGACCCAAATCTCGCTTTGTCGTTTCTGGACCAGCTTAAACACCATAGAGTTTCACTTAATCTTAATGCATACGCAACTCTTGTCAGGATCCTCTCTTGCTGGGGTCTGGACAGGAAGTTAGATTCGGTGTTAGTTGAACTAATTGGAAACGAGGAGCGTGGTTTCTGTGTAATGGAATTGATTGAAGCAATTGGGGAAGATGCTGAGGAGCATAAACGCTCCTTCCTCTTGGCTCGAGTCTCAAGTGCCTTGGTTAGATCGTATGTTAGTCTCGGTATGTTCGACGAAGCTATCGATGTCTTGTACCAGAGTAAACGTCTTGGTTGTGTCCCGGGCATTAAGTCTTGCAATTTCTTGATGAACCGTTTGATTCAGTTTGGTAAAACAGATATGGTGGTGGCTCTTTTCCGGCAGCTTAACCAGCTTGGTTTGTTTGCAAATGACTACACTTATGCGATTGTGGTTAAGGCATTCTGTAGAAAACGCGATTTGGATGGAGCTGCTAAGTTGCTTGAGGAAACTTCCAGCGTGTTTGCGTATACGACTTTCATTGAAGGCCTTTGTTTAAATGGGAAGACAAAGATGGCTGTTTCTCTGATCAGTGACCTAGCTCTGTCTGGTGATAGTCTTGGATTTGCGTATGGCATGTTGGTTCGTGGATTCTGTAAGGAGATGAACATAGAAGCCGCAGAAGAAGTTATTTTTAAAATGGAGGAAATTGGAATTGGTCCTGATGTTTATGCTTGTTCAGAGATAATCGATCAATACTGCAAGAACTTGGAATTAGACAAAGCTTTGGGTATTGTGGACGCGATGTTGAAAAAGGGACTCAAAATCAACTGTGTGATTGTGAGTTCAGTCCTCCAGTGCTACTGTAAGATGGGAGGAGCATTACATAAGTCTGATGCGGATGCGTTGTATTTGGAAGCATTGAAAAGGTTCAGAGAGTTTAAAGAAATGGATATTTTCCTGGACGAGGTATGTTACAATGTCGCATTTGAAGCTTTGAGCAAGCTCGGCAGAGTGGAAGAAGCTATTAAGTTGCTCAAAGAAATGATGGCTAAAGGAATGGTTCCTGATGTTATCAACTACACAACTTTGATTGCTGGCTACTGCCTTCAAGGTGAATTTGCTGATGCCCTTGATTTGTTTGATGAAATGAGAGCAAAGGGCACCGCTCCTGATGTAATTACATACAACGTGCTTGCTGGTGGGCTCGCCAGGAATGGCCATAGTGAAGAGGTACTTCAAATTTATAAGGTTATGAAAAATGAGGGCATGGAGCCAACTGTTGTCACACACAATGTGATCATTGACGGCCTCTGTTCTGCGGGTAAAATAGAGGAAGCTAAAGAGTTCTTTAGAAGTCTGAAAGACAAGTGTCCAGAAAATTATGCCAGTTTGGTGAAAGGTTATTGTGATTCTGGCCTTCCTAAAGATGCCTATGAAAAATTCGTTGAGAGTTATTCTCCTCTACCCAAGAATGTGTGCTTTAAACTATTTACTACTCTCTGCGAGGACAAATATTGTCAAGGCAAAGCTCTAAAGGTACTGAAAAGGATGTGGGCTTATGGAGTTGAACCTGCGAGGAGCATGTACGGTAAAATGATAAGTAAATTAGATAATGTGAGGGATGCCGAGCTGGTATTTCACACAATGGTTAAGAGAGGAAAGATCCCTAATCTTGTTACCTATACAATCATGATTCAGACATTCTGTAGGCTAATGGAGTTGCAGAAAGCCAATGATCTTTTCGAGGTCATGAAGCAGAAAGGAATAATACCTGATTTGATAACATACACAGTTTTGTTTCATGGTTATCTGAAGTTGGATAAAGAGCATCATGAAACAGGTTCTGTGATAAACGGAAAAGCTAAACAAATTTGGGAAGAATTAGCAGCTGCTTGTATAGAACCAGACGTTAAGATCTATACTGTTTTGATGAAACAGCATTGCAAGATTCTCAACCTAAAGATCGCCACAGACATCCTTTTTCGAATGATAGACAGTGGGCTGAAGCCTGATAATGTGGCCTACAATGCTCTAATATCTGCTTATTGTCGCAAAGGATACACAGATAAAGCAGCGTCACTTCTTACCGAATTGTCAGGAAAGGATATTACACTGCCTGAACATTTGTTTGCTACAGTTAAGCGTGCTATGAAGACCAGGAGATCTCAATATCGGAAACAAGGGTTATAATGAGTGTATATTTGAAAGTACAAACATGAATTTGGTGATCTTGGAGGCAAAAAGTAGAATTCAGAACATTGCGAGAAGCAAAGATTACACGGGTAAGGGGACGTGGCATTTTCTGATACTTTCTTGTTGTTTTATTGCTAATCGTCTATAAATGTCACAGGGCATTACTCTTGTTGTATGGGAATCAGAGTCTGAGGATATAGCTGCAAGTCCTCTGCGTGTATCTTACAAAATCCATGGTTATGCGGGGTCAAGTCTGTTGATGTTGATGAATTTTGATATACAAATGTCTCCTCCACTTGAAATTTAAAGAAAGCTGTCTTTGACCGAATCTTAATTCACTGTTTTAGAAGATGATATGTTCCGTAGTCTTCTTAAGCCAGAGATGATGAGCTGGGAGTGTGGAGAAGAGAGCTAAACAAGTTGAACCAGAAGGGAGCTGCACAGTTTTGGAGTTTTGCAAAATCATGGCTGTGTTTTTTTCCGGACCCTAAATAATTTTTGCAGTCTCCATTATCGTAGCTGCTGTACAGAAACCTCAAAGGAAGTTATATTCAATAAATCATACCCATTTCCTCGGTTTTAAATACCGTGTTGCAAACAAAGGTGATGAAGTGCTCTGACTCTCGGCAAGCGCCATGGCGAAGCAAGTCGATTCTCATGTGTAACACACATGCAAAACCGTAACCATTTATTTCTAATTTTTAAGTTATGTTAAGCCATTGATAAAAACTGTAAAAAGAAAACCAAAACACCAATTCCATTGATAGTTTAAAAGCTTAAGACCAAAACAACAATGCAAAAGTTCTTGAATCTAAAAATCTAAAACTCCTCAATTCATAGTTTTGCTTGATAAGAAAATATAGTATATGAGAACAGAGAACTCACAGTAAAAAGAAAGTAGAAAGAGCTGATGAAGAACTTAGGAGTTATATAGGTTTGTCGATAGATTATATTAGACACAGCGTACGGCTTTGAATCGAAGTTGGTTTAGTAACCAAAATATGTACAAACCAAATTGGTTTGAGAAGAGTCAGTAAGGCGTCGCTAGATGTGACTTATAAATAATAGCAAAGCACTCAATAGCTAGCACAATGTGTACCTCGCCTAGCTTTCATGTGTTAATGCGATGAGTACACTGCTACACCTCGCCAAGCGCCATGGCGTGGGAGACGTTCGCTTTTTAAAACCAAGCCATTTATTTGTCACCACACCAATCATCTTGTGTATAGACCTCAACTTTCAGGACATTCAAACACAGAATTGAAACCTCTCTCTCTTGAGAAGGCAACCGCCTCTTCTCTTATATTAAGGCTTCATATTTTCTCGAATCATTGATCCAATAAGACCTCTAAGTTCTATGGTTCGTCCTCTAGGATTTTGATTTTAGGGTTTATGGTTCACCCCTTAAAGTTTAAGGTTTAAGATTGTGTTTGACGTTTTTTTTTTTTTTATGTTTTCCTTTTTTGGTAGATAATAATAATATGTCTGATTATTATTTTTTATCTTTTTCGAAAATTGAATATGAATTGACAAATTATTATTGGCTGGTAAATACAAGAAAAACTCTTGTTTTTTTATATATTTTTATCGGCCAAAGTTCCATAGAATAGAAAAACTCAATAGAGGATGGTATAAAAGATAGTGTTGAAGCTCAGTCCCTATGTACATCTATATATTTTGTTTAAGTTAATCACAACCTAACTTAATCTTGAAAACCCCTCAACTATTTTTTATTGAAAAACCCTTTCAATTATTTTTTTCAACTTTTCAAACCTCAACTTACTAACTGTTAACGTATCTTACCGTCTAGGATAAAAAAAATAAAATAAAACGTAATGTATTAGTTGAAGGTATTTATCACTAAACACACGAATCTTACACTTTTTACACATTGTAATTCACATTTTTTGTTAATAAACTTGAACTTTTATTAACACATTTTTAACATATTCAATTTTAATTCAAGTATATTAGTAAAAATTACATTTTTTATGTATGACATAATGGAGAAGAATAATTTAATAAAGTTTAAAATATGTTCCGGATAGTCCTATGTTTCATATTTCCATATCTATAACAATAAATCAAAATTCTTTCACTTCTCCAACATCCACATCAGCACTTACCTATGGGCATTTTATGACACGTGTCAAGCATTCATCAATCTTCCTATTTTGTTCTCGTGGTGAAATCGAGTTACATATGGGCTTATAGTTTATTTGGGTCTTTTATTATATTAGGGTTTAGGGCCGGAATTGTCTAGGGTTCTTTGGAACGTAGAAGCTGGATCTCCTATCGCCGTGTCCGTTTGGTTCTTATCTTTCCGATCTAATTCTCTGTAACGGATTCAGTTCGGGTTGACCTCCTCCATTAATCCAATCATTAAACTGCACTCCACCTCTCATCCCACTCAGCCTCATTTATGCATCCTTATCATCGTCGGAGGTAACGGCTAAAAGCTCTTATATATACTAGGTCGTTTACAGCGCTACGCGCGGATAGTTAGTCTTTAAATTTTAAAAGTAATTTTGTTGTATGAATTTCAAAATATTGTAGAATCATGTTGAACTTATAAACTCTAACATCTAAGATATAATATAAAATGGGTGATGCATGTAAATGTTGCATATAGTTTTACTTTATCTCCTTTTGGAGTGTAATAGAAATCATTTTAGTAGTTTTCCAAAATGTCAAGATTGAGTTTAGAATACATATACAATTAATAATTAGTTTATATTATAAAATTACCAATTATCCTATTAATTTTTTTATTATATATTATGTAAATCTATAACATTGTTGTAAATTTATTGTGTTTGACACTATTGTTACTTAATGTTTTATATTTTTATATGTATGGAGTGACTAGTTGAGATGTAGCAAGTGATTTTTTTTTCTGTTTACAGTTATAAAAATTAGCAATCATGCTTTATCTAATTTTAAGAGCTAAAGTCAAAATAAAGAAATGGATGTAATAAACTTGGTTTCAAAAGCATTATTTTATAAGTTGCAGAGAAAAATTATTGTTGTAAGAATATATTTTCATGTTTATTATTTTTCTCATTTAATTCTTACAGCTACATTAATTACAATTATATATAGAATCTTACAAACAAAATTGTAAAGTAACTTTTTTTACAGCTAGACCCTAGTCAATCACTCACGTAATGTACTTTGTCAAATGATCATTTGTTAATGAATTTCACAATCTATTTTTGTAACATTTAGAATTTTTTTTATTAATTTGAAGTAATCAAATAAATGACATCCTCAAAACTTAAATTTTATAATTTGCATAAAAAATTTGAATTTATTTCGGCTAGCCATATATTTGGCTACTCATTGACTTCCATAGATTAGATTTTGTATTTTCGTTGGTTAGTTTGATTAAAGAATATTTGCCATATATAAAATATTTACAGATTTGTAGACTTAATTTACATATTATTGATAAAATTAGAATATTTATTTGAGTTTTTTTTTTTCATTTTTATATGTAACTGAAAATTTACTTTTTTTATAAACACATAGACTGTTTTATCATTTTCTCAATACTATCGTACACAACTTTTGTTTCAATTAGTATTTGAATTTTTTTTATATATAACGAAAAATGAAATAGCTAATAATATTTCATATACAAGTTTTGTATTTACATTATTAAAACATAAATTAAATGATAATTTTATAGAATTTTACATAGTTTCCATTTGAACTTTAGTTTGATTACTTCTATTATTAATCCATAGATTTATTCTAAGCAGATTTGGGCCAACAAAATAATAATTCGACAGAGCTTTGCGAAAAAGTGGACGAAGACCACTAAAGACTTGATTGATTGAAATGCAGCGATTGTGGAAGTAGTTGCAGAAGTTTCAGATGTGCGTAGTTGCTGTGGTTTCAAACATTATTAAGCGATTTGTATGACTTGTACAACAGTTAAAATTATGAGTTTGTAGAATATTTATGACTGATTAATTATGAGATGCAACTTAATTTATAATAACTTACCAATACTAATACATTGTAACATAATTAAATTATGAGAAAATATAATAATGATTAAATAATATAGTTAATAATAATATTTATATATTTATCTGTTTTAATTTAGATGAAAGTTATAATTACAATTTTTTAAAAAATTGGAAGTTTATATTAGAATTTTTTTTTAAAAAAATATTTTGTTTGGTTAATATGTATATAACTTTATAAATGTATATATATTAAAAATTATAGTGAATATTCTTGGTTTATTGTTTTTATAAGGGAAAATCTCTCAAATAAACATTTTTGAAGTTTTTGTCACAAAAATAGACCTCAAAAGAAAATGACCAAAATAGATATTTTTTATCTTGAAAATTTTAATATTTTTCTATTTTTTTAATTTTAAGCTTCACATCCGAAACTCCACCTCATAACTCTAAACCCTAAGTTTAGATTAGTTAACCCAAAGATAAAAATATATATATTTACGCTCTTTAATAAATTCTATTTTGGTCAGTTTTCTCTTTGAGTGCTATTTAGGGGACATAAACTTTTAGGTCTATTTTGGTCATTGTCTCTTTTTATAACATAAATAATGATATTGCTAGTGAATATAAATTAAAATATTAAATGTATTTATATTTTTTATCTATAATGCGAGTTCTAATATTATAATTTAAAATTTAATAATATCTTACATTCACGTGTTAATTTAAAAGGTTCAATAATCCATAGCTATATTGTTTGTAATGTGAACAAAGTGTTATGATTTTTCATCTGGCTTTTTTGTTAACCGTTCTAAGCCAGTTTGAAGGATTCGTTTCCATCATATGAAATTTGTAGTGATTGTAGGGCATAATATGTTAGTGAAAACTATCAATTAATCACAATGACATAAAATTAGATCCAGACCACATTTAAGTTTTGTGATATACATATTGCTTCAGACGCTAGACACATGTCCACTGGAACTCATAGATTATTTCGAACATATAATTGTAGTTAGAATTCAATGATCAGAGAGCTACAACATGCGATCGATGGTGAAGTCTTCCCCCATCAGCATATACAACGTCCCCATCAACATCAAAGTATTCTACAAAGTCCCCATCAGCATCAAATTATTGTTCGTCTTTCTCTTTGTCCTCACTAAAAGCTTCAATCTGGATAGTCCCTTTAGTGTGATCCCATTCATGACCAAATTGAGTTGTCGATAGAGGCATTACTTCTTCAAGGAGAAAAAAAGAAAAAAACTATTGCGAGAATATTACGTCCTCAAAGCTGCGTAGTATTGCGATTTCAAGCTCCTTCTATACTCATTGGCCGAATCTTGTTTTCGTTCGAAGGTCTTCTTCACGGCAGAGAGAGATTCTTCGTAGTGATGAACCGAAGCGTGATCAGAGGACGTGATTGGTTGTGTATAGATTGATTACACAGTGGTCAACGGTGGCGGTGAAGTAAGAGGAGGAGTTTTCTTTAGATTTTGCTTGGTCTATGATGGTTGAATCTTTAAATTTGTAGTTTTTTGTTTCAATAAGTAGTTCTTCTTTAAAATCAAATGAATCAAAAAGTAAAGTGAAAGGGTAATAATATTGAATAATTGCTTTTTGCAATTAATTTATCGAAAACAAATTTGCTGGAAGAGGAAGAGATCAATGGTAGAGAAGGAGACGAAGAGATTCACGGAAGATGAAATTAATGGCTGTATTTTCATTAGATAGAAGCCAATAGTGACATGGAGAACTGAAGCTCTATGATTGGTGGATTTTTTATGCCTGCGTGGATGTCTTCTCTTTTGAGTATATTCAACTTTTAGTATTGTAAGATATATGTGTCTATTGGATGTGAACATCTTCACCGCTAAGATATTGGAAAGAAACAATGTTAAATCAGACTTCTTTCACTTCTCCAACATCCACATCAGCACATACCTATGGGCATTTTATGACACATGCCAAGCATTCATAAAGCTTCCTATTTTGTTATCGTGGTGGAATAGAATTACATATGGGCTTATAGTTTATTTGAGCCTTTTATTATATTAGGGTTTAGGGCCGGAATTGTCTAGGGTTCTTTGGAAGTAGAAACTGGATCTCCTATCGCCGTGTCCGTTTGGTTCCTATCGTTCTGATATAATTCTCTGTAACGGTTTCAGTTTGGGTTGACCTCCTCCATTAATCCAATCATTAAACTGCACTCCACCTCTCCTCACACTCAGCCTCATTATGCATCCTTATCATCGTCGAAGGTAACGGCTAAAAGCTCGCCCTATATATATGTGTCTCTTGGATGTGAACTTCTTCACCGCTAAGATATTGAAAAGATTAAACAATGTTAACCATCACTTCCAACTATGTCGAATTCAAGCATTCTTGTCGTCATTGACCACAATTTAATTGCACCTTCACAGGGATGACAATGTTTGTGTTAGTTTGTTGCCAGTTTTTTCTTCACCTATAACAATAAATCAGACTTCTTTCACTTCTCCAGCGTCCACATCAGCACTTACCTATGGGCATTTTATGACACTTTTCAAGCATTCATCAAGCTTCCTATTTTTTTTCTCGTGGTGGAATCGAGTTACATATGGGCTTATAGTTTATTTGGGCCTTTTATTATATCAGGGTTTAGGGCCAGAATTGTCTAGGGTTCTTTGGAACGTAGAAACTGAATCTCCTATCACCGTGTCCTTTTGGTTCCTATCTTTTCGATCTAATTCTCTGTAACGACTTCAGTTTGGGTTGAACTCCTTCATTAATCCAATCATTAAACTGCACTCCACATCCCCTCCCACTCAGCCTCATTTATGTAGCCTTATTATCGCCGAAGGTAACAGCTAAAAGCTCGACCTATATATATGTGTCTCTTCGATGTGAACATCTTCACAGCTAAGATATTGGAAAGATTAAAAAATGTTAACCATCACTTCCAACTATGTCGACTTTAAGCATTCTTGTCGTCATTGACCACAATTTAATTGCACCTTCACAGGGATGTCAATGTTTGTGTTAGTTTGTTGCCAGTTTTTTCTTTGCCTATGTGGTCTTTTGAATTCACCTGGTATTAATATTTAATAACTTGCTCTGTTTCCCCAGCTTACTCATTTTCAGATGCATTCTAAGGATGTTCGATTGATTTTTTCTTAGGGATGGAGCTATGTTGGAGATAAAGTGCTTTATGTGATTATTCCATACGATGAGAGTGGATGGTATGATGGCCAAATGTGGGTGAAGACACCAGAGGTTTGCATTTCAAACAAAACTAACCCCACGAGTCTACTCACTACAAAGTTACCACCAATTTTTATAGTTCTAGTCATTTGTGAAACCTTGAAGTGGAAATTTCTGATCCTTATACTTTCCAAGAGATGTAATAGTTGTGGAAGTAATTGCGAATGCAAAGCGAAATCTATACAAAACACACAAATGGGGATACGAACTATATCGACTAGACGTCAAGCGTTTAAGGATAGTCTGCAAGGAGTACTAATTGCTCGAAACATAGATGTTTATTTGGATAACTTCTCTTATTTTCTAAAGTCTGGTTGCTATATATTATGCTAGATTCTACTATACGTTGGGATTTTGATGGTTTGATGAATTATAGCCAGAAGATTTTCTGAATTCTTGCAGTGCTACTAAGAAGGATCTTCTAATAGCATGGATGTATGTATGTCCATACGAAGGGTGGAAGAAAGTTTGCAAAGTATGCATCAGACGTTCTACAACATGTCCCATTATCTTGCTGTCTGAACCAGCAGGTATGAGGGCTTTAGTATTAGTGCTTCTACTATTTTTGTTGTGATCATTCCTCTAGCAAAGTTTACCTCCATATGTATGAGGACTGATATGCCTATTTTTCAAACAAAGTTTTACCATATGTAATATTATTAGGCTCTGAAATATATCAGGAAATTTATCGGATGATCGTTCACTCTCTTTTGTTTGCCTGGGGCACTTTTCTAATTTCTGCATTGTGATAGCATTACAATTTTTTTGTTGTTTATCAAATTATTTTATGTCATCTTGAGCAAGTGGGTATTAGGGATGTTAATTAGGGCTTTCTGTAAATGGACATAAACGAGTCTGGTGTAATGTTTTCGTCCGTTAAAAGCTCGTTTACGTAACAATCTTAAACATGCTTACTCGGGTTTGTCCACCTATGTTCAATTAAGAAACGGGTTTAGTAAATATAAACGGACAACTCGTTTAGCTCGTTTGAAGTTATCTTCTAATCATAAACGTTGTTGTTTGTGGCGTTAACTTTAACCTAAATTTCTAAACTCTTTGTCATTCTTCATCGAACTCAGTCTCCAACTATCGAACTTCTCCTTTCATGGTTTCTGAATTGAATCGCTGCAAGGAGCTAGATACGGCGGTAAGATTCTAGGGTTTTTTTTTCTGATCATCTCCTTCCCATTTGAAGGTTACCCATCTTCGTAAATCGTTAATTCTCTGCCTCAATTTCGATTTCAGCTGATTTGGCGCTCCTGTTGCGTATTTAGGGTTCTAGTCACCAGGGTCTCGAGCTTGATGTTTGATGTTTCGTGCTTAGTGATTCTAGAGCTTGATTTAGTTTCAAGTTTGTGTCTTTTCCTACTGATATGAGTAGTCTCGAGCTTGTTCTGTTTTAGAGAAAAGATTAGTGAAACACACAAGTTCTGAAATGCTTTCTTATTTTTCTGTTTTAAAACGATGAGACAGAGTTTTTTAAATAGACTTCAACTAGCTCCAGAGCTTGATGTTTGATATTTCGTCCTTTGCAGTTATAGCCTGTTCCAAGTGGAAACCTTCCTCCTGGTTTTGATCCCAACACTTTTCAACTCTTATACTCATTTTATGTTCATGGACTTTGTATTCTAGTTATGTGACTCCCTTTCTAAAACCATTTGATGACTGTTGTTTTCTAATTTCAAGTAATGTAAACTCATGAGAACGTGTTGTATTAAAAAAAAAAACAGTCTGAATTTTCATTTTTTGATGCATTTTCATTTACACAGATTAGCTTATATTCATAAAGCAGCATGTGTCATGTATTTTTTAAGTTAAATGGGCCTTAAACGGGATTTTTTTAGAAGTATGATAAATGAGCTTTTAGTGGACGTGTGGCAAACGTGCTTTTAACTTATGTATAATAAACGGTGGACGTATAGTAAACGGGCTGGACTTGAATGGGTCTTGACATAAATGGGCTGGACGAGCCAGATTAACATCCCTAGTGGGTATTAAGCTTAGATGCTATATTTGTGACGGTGCCTATTCTTACACTATTTTCAACTGACTCTTAGAAAATTAGTAGGTTTTGTTGGTCACTCCAAGAAATTCATTGATTTCTTCAGGCATCACCAGCTAGGGAAGCTGAATCCTCTAAAGAAGGTTCTAGGCGTGAAAGGCTCTCTATGCTTGCTAAACAAGCTGTTCAGGCTAGACAAGCATTGCAGCATAAGAAACTAACTTCAAGTGTTGATGCTAATATATAAGGTGGATCAACATTGCAACAGCAACTTCTAAGAGTTACACGTTTAAAGCATGAGGGTTTTTGTCACTTGATTGGTGGTCACTTTCTTTGCTGTGACAATTTTCAAGTGTTACTGAACAAGCACTTCTATCATTTTTACGTGACCGAGTCAAGTTTCTAGGTCCTTCATCATCTGCAGTTTCGTCTGTTCAAGGCCCACCACTTAGGTATGTTTGCCATTTTTTAAGTCTTCACATCTGCTGAATTCAAAATTCAGTTCTTACACTTTTCCTGCTTTTTACTTACAGGGAACCAATCATTGGTTTCTACGGAAAAGTCTTCTATGCATTTGAAAATAACTGGTATTAGATTTGATAGGCTTGTGCCCGATGGCAATGATGTTACTGGCCTCTGGGAAGAGGCCCCTTGTCTCATGTCACAACCCATTCTTCAGTGTGATTTATACTAAGAGAAAATAATCGTTGAAGATTCGACTGTAGATTTGTTAATACTGTCCTTCTACTCATGCAGGGCCGGCTCTTGACCATGGCAATAGGGGCAATGGTCCTGGGCCAATGAGTCCAAAAAAAAATTCCACTGAATTTAGTAATAACAAAAGGCCCACATTAATTTGTTAAAGAACAAATAGTTAGTAAATAAGACTCATTTTTTTGTTGAATTTTAAAAATATAATG
>CAJHQQ010005895.1:0-13365 GCA_905132885.1 Moricandia moricandioides | reverse complement strand
GACCAGATGAGAGGAGAAAGGACATGAGAGAGGTTGGCACAGCGTCTGCTTGAGTGAAAGTGGACAGGCCGGCTGCTTCTCCAAAGCAACCCATGTGACTTCTTCTTTTCAAATTCAAACCTGCCTCTCTTATTTAAAATCAAACATGTTTTCTTGACTTCTCAAAGTATCCCACGTCCATATTATGTCTCCCCAACTCCTTTCTTGCTTGCAAGATAAGCTTAGGTCAAGATGATAGCTGGTGGGAGCAAGATTGTTGCATACAGCCCAAATCAGTTTCTCTTGATGCACTTGTCTTTGATCATGAACAAACTCCTTTCCTCTGGTTATTCTCTTCTTCATTTCAACAGTTTGGCCTCGTTAAAAACCTTCCTTCTAGAAAAACCTCGTGGGACAACCAAAAGCAAGGAAAAGAGCACGCACTCCATGTGCTGCCTAGACACTACCTCAGTTTGGTGTAGAGATGGCTTGAATGGTGATCAAGACATCTCGGATCAAACCTTGTCCAAGACCTTCTTGTTGTGGATGTGAAGTGAGTAATCCAACAACATTCTCATTAAGCTTCTTGACTCTGGAACGAGTCATGGGACCTTCATGAATGGTTAGAGCATCTTCATCAAATGGTTGATGCATTGTGGCTTCATGTTGCTCATCTAAACTCTCCCCATTGTCTTCCTTAGTGATCCGGTCCATGATCACATCAGATGCAGGATAGGAGACCTATTGCATACTTCAAGTGAGAAGCTTGGAGGAGCTACTCTCAACTATGCTACTTATGATAAGGAGCTATACGCTTTGGTGAGAGCTTTACAAACATGGCAACACTACCTATGGCTAAGGAGTTGTCATACACACTGATCATGAGTCCCTCAAGTACCTAAAAGGACAAAGTAAGCTTAGCAAGATACACGCAAGATGGGTTGAGTTTATTGAGACATTTCCCTATGTCATCAAATACAAACAAGGTAAAGAAAACATAGTTGCTGATGCACTATCCCGAAGGTATGTTCTCTTGACCACTCTAGATGCCAAGCTACTAGGTTTTGAACAAATCAAAGGTATGTATGAGAATGATCCTGACTTCAAAGAAGTTTATAAATCTTGTGAGAAACTTGCTACGGGTCATTACTTTAGGCATGATGGATTCTTATTCTATGATAATCGCCTTTGTGTACCTAATTGTTCTTTGAGAGACTTGTTTGTCAGGGAACCCACGGAGGAAGTCTAATGGGACATTTTGGAATTGCCAAAAACTCTTAAGGTCTTGCAGGATCATTTCTTTTGGCCACACATGAAAAGAGATGTTGAGAGAGTCTGTGGAAGGTGTACAACATGCAAGCAAGCTAAGTCTAAAGTCCAGTCCCATGGTTTGTAACACTCCCTTACCCATTCCTTATCATCCGTGAATGATATTTCTATGGACTTCATTGTAGGACTGCCTAGAACTAGAACTGGAAAGGATTCTATCTTTGTTGTAGTAGATAGATTTTCTAAGATGGCACATTTCATAGCTTGTCACAAGACTGATGATGCATTACATGTTGCTAACTTGTTCTTTAAGGAGATAGTACGTTTGCATGGCATGCCTAGAACTATTGTATCAGATAGAGATGCTAAGTTCTTGAGTTACTTTGGAAGACCCTTTGGTCTAAACTAGGCACTAAACTGTTGTTCTCTACTACTTGTCATCCGCAAACTGATGGGCAAACTGAGGTAGTCAATAGGACACTAGGAACTCTCTTGCGTGCATTCATCAAAAAGAACTTGAAATCATGGGAAGACTATTTGCCTCATTGTGAATTTGCATATAACCATTCAGTGCATTCTGCTTCTAAGTTCTCCCCTTTTGAAATTGTTTATGGATTCAATCCCACCTCTCCTTTGGATCTAATGCCTTTACCTGAGTGTGAAAGAGTTAGTATTGATGGCAAGAAGAAAGCAGAGATGGTACAACAAATCCATGAACAAGCAAGGCGCAATATTGAGGAAAAGACAAAGCAGTATGTCAAACAAGCCAACAAAGGCAGGCGTGAGATGGTCTTTGAAGTAGGTGACAAAGTGTGGGTTCACCTTAGAAAGGAGAGATTTCCAAATGAAAGGAATCCAAACTAATGTCAAGGATAGATGGTCCATTCGAGATCATTAAGAAAATCAGCAACAATGCATACAAGCTGACCTCCAAGGTAAGGTATGATGTATCTAATAGCTTCAATGTTACTGATTTGGTTCCTTTTGTGGCAGAATGAAACAGATTTGAGGACAAATCCTTTTCAAGTGGGAAGGATGATGTGATCATGGACAGTGCAAACAAGGAAGAGGATGCAACCAGGAATGCAACCATGGATCAATCAGTAGTGAAGATGTCTTAGCCATTCCAGAAGGTCCCATGACTCGTTCTAGAACTAAGACAACTAAATGGAGCCATTGAGGATTACTTAGACTCGTAGTGGAAACAAGAAGAGGTCTTGGACCAAAGCTTGATGATCCGAGATACCTTGATCACCATTCAAGCTATCTCCTCATCAGCTGATTTAGTAGCTTAGGCAATACTTGGGTGTGCTCTTTTCCTTGCTCTTGGGTTTTGTCCCAAAGAGGTTTTTCCGGAGGAAGGTTTTTAACGAGGCCTCAAGCTACTTCACACTCACCTAGGTGCTAATATCGGGTCCAAGCCTAAAGGAGACTATCTTCTATTTATCTTATGTTATGTTTTAGACTATAGTTTCTATGATTATGTTATTCTCTCGAAACCTAAAGGCATACGCCTCGGTTTTCTCTATTTAAACTCTTGTAAACTCTCATTCTGAAAACAAGCAGTCTTTATCAAAAACCTTTTGTCTACTCTTTCTCTCTCTTTGTCGAGTGTGAGAGCTTGCTGGTGAGTCATATCCGGCGTCTAAGGGTTCTAGTTTGGTGTGTCAATATCTGATCTAGATCCTAGGAGTATCAAGGAGTCCATCCGCATCTCTTTGTGTCACACAATCGATCCACATACCTTGATAAACTTGAGTCTCTGATTCGTTTAGGCAAGGATCTATCCCATCTGATCCAGAGCAACATCCTAGGATCATATTACATAGCCTCCATGAGGAGTTTGTTTTTTCCGGACGAGTGCAGCTTCTTCTTCAGACTTGGAACCCATGCTTCCTGCACAAAGGAAAACAAGACAACCAGTAAAAGATTTCTAGGGAACAAGACAAGCAAAAAGGAAAAAAGAAAACAAGCAAAAAGGAAAAGAAAACAAGCTTGTCTTGCAAGACAAAACAAAAAAGGAGAAACCGGCTAGGTAAAAGGAAAAGATCAAGGCAAAAAGGAAAACTTCTAAACTTTTTTCCTAATCTCTTCTAAGGTTTTCTAGCACCCTAACAGCCTTATTCTACTCGTGTTCAAGGTGATAAACAAGTCAAACAAATGCACAAAGTGATCGACAAAGATGATGCATGCGGCTAGGGTTACTCTCTCTCTAGGGTTTCCGCAAAAACTAAATAAGGAAAGTCTAAAATTCTTGTCTAATCTATTATGAAACTCGAGCAGCCTTAGTTAGATGAGTTCTACTGCTTATTCAAGATGATATAGATGAGACACGAATGAAACAACAAAAGAAATAAGAGAGGATAGCGAGTACTTCCCAACCAAAGTTGCTCTGATACCACTTGATGCGTCCCTAGGATGCTCTTTGGTTGATGGGAATGGATAGATCCTTGCAAGAACGAATCAGAGACTCAAGTCCTTCAAGGCGTGTGGATTGAATGGTGACACAAGAGGGATGGATGATCTCTTGATACTCCTAGATGAATAACTTGGATATGACACACCAAATTAAACACCCTTAGGTCTCTGGATACTACACACCAGACTCGACACACTTTCTAGAGAGAGAGCCGTCAAGGAGAAAAGAACTTGTTTATTAAAAAGCTGGATGAGTACAATAGGGTTTTGGGACCCCTTTAAATAAGAAACCAGAGAACATGCTCTCTAGGGTGTTAGAATGAAGATAAATAATGCTGGTGAAGAGACCAACATCAAAGATGAAGCATCCAGAGCAAGTTTGAATCTGTCCGTACAGTCTTGGTGCGCAAGTATCAAATCCTAACCTAGAGTGTCTTGGAAGTCAAGGCAAGTGGGGAACTCGTCCAGCTGAGTATTCTGAGGCAGATTTGAAGTTTAAAATAGAGATCAGACCGTTGGAAACAGCTTAGGCAAGTTGGGAATTAATTAGAATAAAAGTCACATGTGCATAAGAGGATGAGCCGGCTGTCACTTTCACTCAACCAAACCGTGCCCATCTCTCTCTCCTGTCACTCTCTCTCCCTCTGGTCGAGATTCTCCTTGGCTGTATCCTTCTTGTCTTCATCAGAAACCCCACAAAAGTATTTGTTTATGTCTTCCTAGATTTAGATTAATTTAATGTATGCACACTGCCTATTTAAAGGCAGTTCATGTAACTGAATGAATCAAGCAAAGAGGAGTTCTCTTTCTTCACTATTCTCTGGTTCTATACTCTCTTAGTCTCTCATTCTCTCTAATCTCTCTGGTTACACACGAACTCACCCTCTTTGATACTCAAAAACACTCTCATACTTTCATACTCTTCACTGCATTCTCTTTGATTCTCACTTAATCTCTTCATTCTCTTTCTCTTAGTTTCGACCATACTCTGTCTCTACACCACTCTCACACTCTGTTTTATCTATTCTCACATGGTATCAGAGCTCTCAAGCTCCTGAAAACCTATAAAGCTTCCGCAAATCTGTTTCTGTTCAATCATCTCTTTCAAACTCTGTTTTGTTTCATCCTTGTATCCTCTGGTCCAAAGGTTTTCCAGGAGGGAAAAATCTCACCAGAACTCAAGATAAAGGAGGTCTTTAATCTCTGGAACTCAAGAAAGCTTCAGCTCAGTCCAGCAAGCTTCATCAAAGTCCAGATTCAAGTTCTGTTTCTTGTAAACCAGTTGGTACATTCTATTGTCCACTGGTCCAAACTCTCTAAGATGGAGAGCCCTAATGGAATGGTGACTTCAGAAACTTTAAGGAGTCCAAAGAAGAAACCAAACAACCTCATCTGGTCCAAAATGCTGAAGATAATCCATGGAAGAAACCATTCTTGGAGAAAGGTCACTATAGGAGCATCAAAGCTAGGCTGTTCTAATCATTCTCTGGCCAGCCATGCTGAAGCTTTGTTTCTGACCAACAAATCTCACGACCAGCAAGAGGACAGGAGGGGTTTGAAGTGTCTCCTTGACCAGAAGGAGATAATCAAGAAGATGAGGTGTTGGACAGTCAATTCACACCTCAAGCACTCCAAATTCAAGTGATTCACAGCCATGGAGGTTCAAGGAACCAGCTCAGGTTCCTTGGTTGTAAGTTAACCTCCTAACCCTTAATAAGAGCTTGTGTAGTTATGTCTTGTTGTGTTGAGAGGTGTGTTTAGTATCTTAGGGACAGTTCAAAGTTGCTAGAGTTGTTGAACCTAGTTTCTGTCCCATGATACTTAAAAACTGTGTGTGTGGTTCTGTTTTAATTGTTTCTAAGCTTGCTAGCATGGTCATGACTAGTTATTGCTTTAGATAAATTGTTTGTGTTCAGAATTGTCTAGGCGAGTTGTCTAGAACCTGGTTTGAGTCTTGTGGCATTGCTAGAGGTCTAGGAGAGTTTCCTGGTCATGTAATGCATCTATATGTTGGCTCTATGTCTTGTTTTGCATCCATAGGTTGTTCCTGGTCCTGTGATGCATTCTTAAACTGGTTAAGGTGATTAGATGAGTTATCTAGTCTCTGTTTTTGACATTTGATCATAGTGTTGCTTAAATGGTCATTAAAATTTGCCTAAATGCCTTGTTATTGATGAGTTATCATACATGTGCATTTAGAGAGTTGGTTGCTTGGATTTGAACTGAATGAGTTGTTTATATTCAGTCCATTGCATCTTGTTAATAATTATGGATCAGACTTGGTGAGTTATCAAGCTCTGATCCTAATGTGTGGTCTAATTCTTGCTGGAGTTTGAGTGGTGTTTCAGGTACACAAGTGTTGTCCTCTGTCCATCATCAAACCAAGACAAAGAAGAAGGCTTTGCCCATGCTGTTCAGAGCCTACACATGATGTATATTCCTGTTTGATTCAGAGCCTACACATGATGTATATTCCTGACCATGGAGAGATTGTTGGAGAAGGTCAGATGGTAATAAGTCTTGGTTGAGCCAGAACACGGCTGTCCTTTGAAGATACCTCAAGGAGGATTGATGAGAGGCAGACAAGAAGTTGACCAACCATCCACCAGGCTGGATCTTCTCATCACTTGTGTGTAGAGAACCGGTTGATTTAAGCGCAGGCCATTTGGTTGTTGAGCTCCTGGTTCCAAGAGACACACAAGGAAGAGTTGTTCTAGGCAGTGGAGAGGAGATCAAGGGAGGAGGAACTGGTTGACTTAAGCGCAGCTGTTGGGGTGATGCGCTCCTGGTCCTAGCTCAGTCTTGCTCACTTCCAAGCTTGGTCCACCCCTATACTCTCTGGATCAAGCTTGAGGAGGGGTAATGAAGAAGCAATCCTGAAGTTCCAGCCGCCACAAGCCATTGGCAAGAAGTGGAGTTCACTCTTGCATCATTCCTCACCAGTCGGATCAAAGAAGCTATCATGAACTCATTGCAACCTTGCAAGCTTGGACCTTCACCTATTCTCGGTTCCAAGCTTGAGGGGGAGTGTGAATGAGCTTCCTATGATCTGACAGATGTCTTACCAAGTGGGGACTCAAGTGGAGTTCACTCCCTACCATAATGATGAAAGGGAAGCACCTTAAACTCATCTCAAAACATTCATTGCTGTTCTTATGATTAAAATGTTATTGAGATTGTTGTGATTAGTGCATTACCTTGAGAACTGATGCACCTGTGGGATATTGTATCAGGTACCTTACTTGAGACTCAATGAAGCAAAGAACCGGTCCATCCTTACCTATCAAGATGGCGAGTAGTCAGAAGAGAGGGGGAGACACAAACCGGGGTCTAAGAAGAGTCCAAGGTGTTGGTGTGTGCAAGTGATGGAGTCCACGCTTGCACCACAAGTTAGGCCACGATCCAGAGCCTAAGGACTCCACCAAGAGTTGTCTGAAGGTCCTTAGGCTCACTGGCCAATCCCTAGGCTTTGAAGAACTTTACTCTTTTCCTTAGCTGGTTTTGTCCCAAATGGGTTTTCTGGCTAAGGTTTTTAATGAGGGAGCTTCTTCAAGGTTCCAAGCTTGTCCAAGGATCTCCTATGGTCAAGCTTGAGGGGGAGTGTTAGAATGAAGATAAATAATGCTGGTGAAGAGACCAAACATCAAAGATGAAGCATCCAGAGCAAGTTTGAATCTGTCCGTACAGTCTTGGTGCGCAAGTATCAAATCCTAACCTAGAGTGTCTTGGAAGTCAAGGCAAGTGGGGAACTCGTCCAGCTGAGTATTCTGAGGCAGATTTGAAGTTTAAAATAGAGATCAGACCGTTGGAAACAGCTTAGGCAAGTTGGGAATTAATTAGAATAAAAGTCACATGTGCATAAGAGGATGAGCCGGCTGTCACTTTCACTCAACCAAACCGTGCCCATCTCTCTCTCCTGTCACTCTCTCTCCCTCTGGTCGAGATTCTCCTTGGCTGTATCCTTCTTGTCTTCATCAGAAACCCCACAAAAGTATTTGTTTATGTCTTCCTAGATTTAGATTAATTTAATGTATGCACACTGCCTATTTAAAGGCAGTTCATGTAACTGAATGAATCAAGCAAAGAGGAGTTCTCTTTCTTCACTATTCTCTGGTTCTATACTCTCTTAGTCTCTCATTCTCTCTAATCTCTCTGGTTACACACGAACTCACCCTCTTTGATACTCAAGAACACTCTCATACTTTCATACTCTTCACTGCATTCTCTTTGATTCTCACTTAATCTCTTCATTCGCTTTCTCTTAGTTTCGACCATACTCTGTCTCTACACCACTCTCACACTCTGTTTTATCTATTCTCACATAGGGTTTCGACAATAACCAAAAAAGGAAACTAAGTTTAACATAAGATTTTAAAATGAAATGAAATGAAAATGTAAACTTCTATAGTCTTGGACCGAGATAGGACTTAGGTGATGTGAAGACAAGTTGTGGCCTCGTTAAAAACCTTCCTCCGGAAAACCTCGTTGGACAAAACGAAAAGCAAGGAAAAGAGCACGCACCCCATGTCTTGCCTAGACACTAACTCAGCTTGATGTAGAGATGGCTTGAATGGTGATCAAGACATCTCGGATCAGACCTTGTCCAAGACTTTCTTGTTGTGGATGTGAAGTGAGTAATCCAACAACATTCTCTTTAAGCTTCTTGACTCTGGAACGAGTCATGGGACCTTCAGGAATGGCTAGATCATCATCACCAGGTTGCTGGTGCAATGTGGCTTCATGTGGCTCATCTAGACTCTCCTTAGTGATCCGGTCCATGATCACATCATCGGCTCTCTCTCTAGAAAGTGTGTCGAGTCTGGTGTGTAGTATCCAGAGCCTAAGGGTGTCTAATTTGGTGTGTCATATCCGAGTTATTCATCTAGGAGTATCAAGAGATCATCCATCCCTCTTGTGTCACCATTCAATCCACACGCCTTGAAGGACTTGAGTCTCTGATTCGTTCTTGCAAGGATCTATCCATTCCCATCAACCAAAGAGCATCCTAGGGACGCATCAAGTGGTGATCATGGAAAGCACCAAAGAATGGAAGCATGAAACCTGAACCTGAAGAGCTTGAGGATGCAACATTTAAGAGTGCATTTGATGTGATCATGGACCGGATCACTAAGGAGAACAAGGAGAGCCTAGATGAGCCACATGAAGCCACATTGCACCAGCAACCTGGTGATGATGCTCTAGCCATTCCTGAAGGTCCCATGACTCGTTACAGAGTCAAGAAGTTTAAAGAGAATGTTGTTGGATTACTCACTTCACATCCACAACAAGAAAGTTTTGGACAAGGTCTGATCCGAGATGTCTTGATCACCATTCAAGCCATCTCTACATCAAGCTTAGTTAGTGTCTTGGCAAGACATGGGGTGCGTGCTCTTTTCCTGCTTTTGGTTTTGTCCCACGAGGTTTTCCGGAGGAAGGTTTTTAACGAGGCCACAACTTGTCTTCACATCACTTAGGCTGATGCGTCCCTAGGATGCTCTTTGGTTGATGGGAATGGATAGATCCTTGCAAGAACGAATCATGAAAGAATGAGTAGAATCTGAGTATGCAAAGGTAGAATAGAGTAGATTGAAGAGATTAGAAGAGATTAAGAAAGAAAGTAAGAGAATAAGAGCCGATTTGTTCAAGAACCCATTTGGGAGCTCAAGAACACTTAGAGAGAATAAGAACCGAGAGAGACTCGAAAATACTTGCTTGATTAATGAATGAGGAAGTGTTACAAATATATAGGGAAGGATAAAGCTTAATGCAACGGATACAGGATAAGGTTAGGATAAGGTTTCAACGGGATCATGTGAAGTCAAGGCTGGAGGAGCGTCCCGTTTGAATCTTGTGGACGAGAGGCTTCACATGCTTGATGCCTTTGGCATCTTGACTAGATGCTCTCCTTTCCAGCTGTGCCAGTCTGTCAAGGGACGAGCTCTCCTTATCCACATGGTTCATTGATCCTAGACAAGAGGTAAGCGTGCCCGGCAAGGTTAACTTTCTCCTTTCTCCTTTGGTCGATCCATTTCACCTTTTGGTAACCAAGGTGTACGGCCTGGTTGTACGGCCTTGTACGGCCTTGTACGGCCTTGTACGGACACACTCCATTTTGTTCCTTAAGCCTTCCCCAATCTTTGTATCCTCATCACTTATTCAGTTCAACACTCCCCCTCAAGCTTGATCAAGGGAACCGATCAAGCTTGGATGTCATGAGATCTTCCTCATTAAAAACCTTGCCAAAGAAAACCCTCCTTAGGGATAAAACCTCAGCAAGGAAAAGAGTAAAGACCTCATGACAAGAGGAACTAGTTGAGCCTGGTAAGATCACTGAGCCCCAATCTGTGATGAATGGACTCAAGTGTCTTTTGTCTTGGCGCCTTAGTGAAAACATCTGCCAACTGATCTTCACTCCGTGTGTAACAAGGTAAGATCACTCCTTGAACTATCATCTGCCTCACCTTGTGGCAGTCAACCTCAATGTGCTTGGTTCTCTCATGAAACACCGAGTTGGAGGCAATGTGGATTGCTGCTTGGTTGTCACAATGCATGGTCATTGGTGTAGGCTGGTCTATCTCCAAGTGATTCAGGATCCCTTTGATCCACACTAGCTCATTAGTCAGCTTCAACATGGCCCTATACTCAGCTTCAGCACTTGAACATGACACCACCTTCTGCTTCTTGCTCTTCCAAGTAACCAGTATGAGATTTACAGAGTATTGGTCGTGTGTGTGTTGATCTAACCTTAACAGGTTCTGTCTTGACTTGTATCAAAGTGAGAAGAGATTGATGGAAGAAGTAGATTGTGGATGAGACTAAAAGAATAAGTAGAATAAGTAGACTAAGGAGAGATTCGTGAGACTTAGAGAACCAGAGAATAATAGACTTAAGAACAAAGGTTTAGAACCCAGAAAAGATTAGGAAGGAGGAGGGGAAACCCCACTCTCTCACTTAATTGTTTACACTCAACATAAGGGGCCTTTTATAGGCAATACAATAAGCAAACATTAACCTATATCTAAGGGCTTATAAGGCTTGAGAGGATGGACGGTTTGGATGAAGTCAGATGGTCTTTAGACAGGCTGGAGACAGCCTGGGCGTGCCTAGGAAAGCTTGGCCAGGAATCAGCCAGCAATGCACATGAACCTTGCCAATGATCTGTCCAGGTTCCTTCCTTCTTCTGGATAAGCATCTTGAGAGCATATTCTTCTAATCCATCTCGACCAAAAAGTCTCCTTGCCTCCTTAGCTTCAAACGGTCACAAGAGATTTGAATTGGTTCGGTTTAAATTGATCAAACCGAAGACAATCCCAAAACTGCTCCATCGCTCGACCGTACGGACCGCCCGTCCGTACACCTCAACCCGGATTTTGCACATCGCCCAAACTCTCCCAAAAGTCAAACCAGGAAGTGTTTTGGGTCGACCACGTCCGTACGGTCCGTACAGTCCGTACGGCCGTCCGTACGGTCGACCCTAACTTTGCACATTTCATCCAATGGCTCCCAAATCTTCCCAAACACTTCCTTCTTGATCATAGGCCCTTCTTGAACCTTGTTCTTGCTCAGCATAAGCTTCTAGACCCTCTTTAGTCCTTGATCAGACTTCTAATGGGGTTTGGCCCTAACTTTGCACATGGCCTTTAGTGGTCCATTTCTCTCTTCAGGTTTAACACTCCCCCTCAAGCTTGACTCTATTGATCCTAAGTCAAGCTTGGAACCCTGAAGTCTCTCCTCATTAAAAACCTTACAAAGAAAACCCTCCTTAGGGATAAAACCTTGGCAAGGAAAAGAGTAAGATCCTTCAAGGCCTAGGGATTGGCCATTGAGTCTTTGTGTCTTAGAACCATGTGGTTGGACACAAAGAACTCTGGATCGTGGGCCTATAACAAGTGCAGCAATCAAACCAACATTGGCATGCACACACATAGGACTCCGGCTTGACTCTCTTCATAACCTCTAGTTTGGGTCTCCCCCTCTCAACTGACTTCACAAGCCACCTTAGAGAAGCTAGGAATACGACATGATCAGTCTTCAGTGAGGCTTCAAGCAAAGGGTAACCTGATACATTATCCCAAAGGTGCATCAGTACTATCAACCATTTCATTGGTTCAACCAGAAAGAACCTTAAAGCACAACACAATAGTCTCAACAAAATCAGTGACACAAGCAACTTAGACCTTCTTCTAAATGATGCAAGATATCAATGATGGTTTAACTAAGGGCAAATGCACAAGTGCTCATTCCATTTAACCACAGCAATCAGCATCAACTTAAATCAAGTCATTGTTAAGTATCATTTCAAGACTTTAGAAAGAAATGATTAATGAGAAATAAAATGCACTTCTATTGATCTTGGACCGAGTGTAGCACTTAGGTGATTTGTAGACATGTTGTGGGCCTCGTAAAAACCTTCTTCTAGAAAACCTCGTGGGACAAAACAAAAGCAAGGAAAAGAGCACGCACCCCATGTCTGCCTAGACACTACCTCAGTTTGGTGTAGAGATGGCTTGAATGGTGATCAAGACATCTCGGATCAAACCTTGTCCAAGACCCTCTTGTTGTGGATGTGAAGTGAGTAATCCAACAACATTCTCCTTAAGCTTCTTGACTCTGGAACGAGTCATGGGACCTTCAGGAATGGCTAGAGCATCCTCATCAAATGGTTGATGCATAGTGGCTTCATGTGGCTCATCTAGACTCTCCTCATTGTCCTCCTTAGTGATCCGGTCCATGATCAATACAAGTCTCCTATAGAAGCCGGCAAGTCCATGGAAGCTCCTCACTTCTCCTACTGAGGTTGGACCGCATTCCTTGATTGCCTTGATCTTCTCTTCATCAACCTTAACTCCATCTGCACTCACAACAAAGCCTAGGAAAACCAAGTTATCCGTGCAAAGGTGCACTTCTTTAGGTTGGCATAAGCTCTCTCATTCTTAGAACACTCAAGACAGCCTTAAGATGATCTAAATGCTCTTCTAAGTTCTTGCTATATACTAAGATGTCATCAAAGTATACTACAACAGAAATGATATGAATGATCTAAGTACATGATTCATTAACCTCATGAATGTACTAGGTGCATTGGTTAACACAATTGGTAACTAACCACTCATATAATCCAGCTTGTTTTATGCAGTTTTTCCATTCATCTCCTTCTTTCATCCTAATCTGATGATAACCACTTTTTAATATCAATCTTAGAAAAGATGCAAGAACCATGCAATTCATCAAGCATATCATGCAAGTCTAGGATAGGTGGCGATACTTCACTGTGATGTTGTTTGATCTGATCTACAATCAACACACATGCGCCATGTACCATCTTCTTGGCACTAGGAGCACTGGCACAGCACATGGGCTCAAACTCTCCCGGATATAGCCCTTCTCCATGAGTTCTTCCACTTGTCTTTGCAATCTTTGGTCTCAACCGGATTGCTTCTATATGCTGGACGGTTTGGAAGTGTTGATCCTGGCACAAAGTCTATCTGGTGCTCAATCCCTCTCAATGGTGGTAAACCAATGGGATTGTCCTCTGGAAACACATCTTGGAACTCCTGTAAAAGAGAACCATCTCACTCGGATACACCGGTGTAGGGTCAGTTAAGTTCAATAGAGTCTTTAAACACAAGTAATATAGCTTGATTTTTAGAGTTGAGAGTTCTTTTGATATCAACCCATGTTTGCATAGAAGTTTGTGCT
>CAJHQQ010005894.1:0-13372 GCA_905132885.1 Moricandia moricandioides | reverse complement strand
AGGACGGAAATTGCCGAGTGATATGGAATTTTCCACACGGAAGTTGCTGTCTTGGGATCTCTCTTCCTGCCAGAAATCATCATCAATTAATGCATTGACGTGGTGCTTCTGCCCAGTCTCCATCTTTTCCTTTATCAGGCTCTCATGTCTCCTAATGGTCTCACTTGTTTGCATCACTTGATTCTCCAACTTCTTCACATGGGTGCTGAGGTTTTCGAATTTGGTGTTGAGGTTGAGGTACAAACCATCTATATTTCCGTTGAAATCCACAATCATCTTCTGCTGTCCCTCCAAGACTCTATCAACCATTGCTTCAATCTTGTTTCCTTGAGTTTTAGGAGGAGGATTTTGGTAGTAGAAAGATCCATATGTCCTGTCGTTGTTGAAGAGCCTTCGCTGTGAACTCTGATTAAATTTACTCTTTTGACCAGCACCGTAGGAGTTCCTGCTGAAACCTGGATTTCCTTGTCTCTGGAAACCATTCCCATCAATGTAGTTCACATCCTCTCTTCAATTCCATCTTCTCCAGACTCCTATTCTCTACCTCTGCCAAAAGTAACTTGTTTTTCTGAACGCTATCCAGCTTTGCCTTTACCTCTTCAATCTGCTCCTTGCTTACTGCTGAAACTGATTTATTTCTCTCAAAATCTGTATTCTTGGTACTTCGGCTAGATGCTAGATTCTCAATCAATCTTGTAGCCTCTTCAGGGCTCCTAGTGCTGAAATTTCTTTCACTAGCTGTGTCCAAAGCCATCTGATACTGCAATTCAATACCTCTGAAGAAAGTGCTAAGAAGCTGCACTTCATTGAATCCATGATTTGGACAGTCTCTCTGGTATGACTTGAATCTGATCCATGAGTTTCTGAAAGACTATGAAGGTTCTTGTGAAAAATAGCAATCTTGCTCCTCAGATCTTCTGCTCTGGCGTCATCAAAGAAGTTACGCAAGAAAGCGTTCTTAATGTCAGTCCAGGATGTCATATATCCTGGTGGTAGCTGATTAAAGAGCTTGCAGAAAAGATAGTCCTCAGGGACTCCATTGGCTTTAATAGCAGTCACTATATCCTCAAATCGCTCCAGATGATCCATAGGGTGCTCGTGTCGCAACCCATGGTAAGGTGTATGCGCTACAAGTCCGAAGTAAGCGGGCTTGATCTCAAAATCATTTCTCTGAAAAGCTGGAGGGCGAATGGCATGATCTGTTGGCGTAGAACTATTCCAGACGGTTGTAGTCAGCCAGTGTTCTCTAAGCAGCTTGGGCGTTAGCTTTAGGTTGAGCTATTGCAGCGTCTTCTTCTGCTTCTATATCAGGGATTATAGTCCCCTGATCGTCTATCCTTTGACCTGCTGCATGACGCATATAACCATTGAGGTCATGCAAGTCTCCATTCTCATTCTGAACCACTATTATAGGCGTAACCATCTGAACTCGTCTGCTGTCGTCGATCGATTGCTCCGGATGAGGTGCTGTCGATCGATGCTATTGAATCAATATCGGTCGATGGTAGAGTTCTGATGTCGGTTGATGCTATCCGTAAAGAGGCATCAGTCGATGCTGAATGTATGCCGTCCATCGATGCGTGTCGTCTTTATTTGCGGATCGTGCGTTCAAGTTGCTGTGGGCCAGAGAACAATAATTCTTGTCCTTTGTTGCTCATGGTACTCTTTTGCATGCACCTGAAAAACAAAAAAAAGAAAAATCAGTAACTTTGAAAGTAACAAACCTAGACTAAGTCCTAGAAAATAAATCTAATGGCGATCAGTGTTCCCCAGCAACGGCGCCAAATTTGACATGTGTGTGTTTTTATGTTCTAATAGGGTATAAGTATCCTAAACAAATAGCTGTCAAATTAACCCTTAATCCTAACACACAAAATAATACTCTTGTCAAGAGAGATCAGGTGTAGTACTTAGTGATCAAATCCACAGAGATAATAGCACACAATCCCCTATATATTAATCCTGGAGCATTAGAACTTTTAAGTGTAGCCACGTGTCATCACCAGGATGATTCTCAGAATCCTTAGGAAAAAGTTGGTCCCATCTAATTATAGAATATACTTTTATTAAATTAACATTCATATTGATTGGTAGTGCATAAAAGGATATTTAACATTCTTTCCTTAAATAAAAGATACGGAATTACCTAATATAATTAACATATATGTGACAATTAATGTTTTGAATAATAAAGATTTGATAATATATTTTGTATTCTTCATAAATTTTTAATTTATATTATTAAAAATAAAACAATCACATTAACCATATAAGAAAAAATCAAAAAAAATTCTTACATATTATATTATGAATTTTTAAAAACAACTATAAATTACTAAAACAGTAAAAGCATTACAATCAAAAAAATTTGAACAATGTTTTTTTTTTGTTATAAAAAGATACAAATGATCATAATATCATATGAATATTAATTATCATTTAATATATATTCAGATTATATATATATATACTTTAATATTTTTTAAATTAAACTATATATCATATAAAATATATATATGTTAATTATATACTTAGATGGATCATTACAACATATTTTGGTACACACATGTCATTATAACATATTAATATACGAACTATATATATTAATCCTAGAATATTAAAATCCTTAAAAGCAGTATTGAGAAATATTATGTTATCACTACAATGAGAAATCTTATACATATTAATCATGGAGCTATATATACGAGCTTTTTTGGTAGTTACATGTTATCACTACAATGATTTTTAAATCTTAAAAAAATAAGTTAATCCATCTAAATATATATTATACCTTTTATTAAAATAATTATCAGATTAGTTATTCATGTATAAAATAATAATTTCTATTATTTCCTTAAATAAAAGCTACGAAATTAATTAATATGATTAACAAATATGTGACAACTAATGATTTTGAATAATAAATATTTGATAACAATATATGTATCTTTCATCATTTTTGTTCAATTTTATATTATTGAAAGACATTTAAAAATCACATAAGTATATAATAAAAAATCTAATTTTTTTCTAAGTTGCTATATTTTAAATTTTTTTAATGTAAATTACTAAGGCTCTTAAAAGTCTACGATGAAACTGTTTTGATCAATTCTTTAACTTTTTATTATGATAAGATATAAATGATCATAAAATCATGTAAATATGAAGTTTCATTTAATATATATACATTTATTTCAATATCGTTTAGATTAATATATATATATAATACATAAACATGTTAATAAAAATAATATTTTTGTCACAACAAATATAAAAATGTTAATAAAATCATATGAGTATCAAGCCTCAATAAATAAATATTTATATTAAATATATTATATATCTATATCAATATCATTTGATTTTAATTATATACTATATAACATAAATAAATGGTTTATTTTGTTTTTTATCAACAAAAAGTTTTGTAAATAAAAAGAAAGATTGTTTTTATTTATGTTATTACTCGAATTTAATTGTATACGTAATAGCTATTCGCTCCTCAATTATTCAATATATTTATTATTTCATACTATGTAAATTAATACAAAATAAATAGGGTTAATTGGTGGAATAACCATAATTAAAAAAAAAAAGGCAAATAACCATAAAAAAAGTTACCAGAAGTGAGAGGATAATTGTGCAAAATATGGACCCTTCTCTCCTTCACAGCGCGTCAATATATGAAACAAATAGTAGGGTCCACAGACATAAGTGTAAAGTGCGGCCTAATATGTTCTAAATGCGTATACTATTCTATTTGCATAGCCCATAATAGTATGGTATGTTAACAACATTACTTAAATTTTAGGTTTCACACATTATAGTGTACATTATAGAATAAATGGAGCGAAAAACAAATAAAAAAGTTGAGAGAGAGAGAGAGGAGGGAGGGGAAGGGAAGGGGAGAGAGAGAGAAAGGAAAGAAATGATTGTATATAATTATATGTTTCCAAATAGCAAAGAACACAACAAAATTATATCTCATTTAAAAAAAATCTTACTATACTATCTAAATGTGTAAGATAGTATAGAATAGTATATAATATTTTCAATATATTATAATTAATTACATATTGGTTGTTCGATGAGAGAACAACACGAAAATATAGAAAATATGAGAAATTGTGTAGAGTTTTAGTTGAGTTAAAACTCTAGATTGATCAATTCACATCAAATTCTTTAATCTTTATGTTTTAAGTATGAGATATCATTTGAAGTAGAAATTAGATTATACTATATGAATTTATGATATAGTATAGACTTTAATTTGATTTCTTAATCTAACATGATATATCAAATGTTATATATATATATATATATATATATATATATATATATATATTTGTTTTAAAATTTTCAAAAAACATCATAAATAGAAAAAATCTATATTTTTTGTTAGTATTTTATAAATTTGGATAATTATTTTTAATAAAACTAGAAGATAAATAAGATTAGAGGGGAAAACATTTTACAACAAAATAAAAAAATAAAAGAAAAACAAAACCACTACACATACTTATATAAAGGGGTAGTGTATTCTAGCCATGTAGTTGCTATGGTCATTTACCAAATTAATTTTTTTCTTATGGTTATCCTTGCTAATTTCCCAAATAAATAATATTATCTATAAATAACTTTTATACATAATTAATCTTCATTCTGCGCAAGCATGGATCTCAAATGTTACTTGATCATATCATTTCAAAAATATGATCTTCATATCGAAGTGAGATGGTGAATTATAACATTTGAATGATATCATTGAAGCCCAGTGTAAATTAAATAAGTTTAAAAAAAAATATCAACAAACATCACCATACTCATCAACGTTATATTGACGATTCATAACTATACGTTTGGAGACTTATGACATCATAGTTGAATAATCAAGATTAATATTCAACGATAATTAATATTCCCTCCGTTTTTTAATAATTGACGTTTTGGGGGAAATTTTTTGTTCCAAATTATTTGACGTTTTCAGTTTTCTATGTAAAATTTATTACTAATTAATGTTAGATGACCAATGATATTTTACCTTCTATTTTATTATTGATTGAATTGTGGTTAGGTAAATAATTAATGATGTTTTTGTTTAGAAAATGATAAAAAATTAAATGTTTCTTAATCTGTGTGCATAATCCTAGAACGTCAAATATAAAAAAACGGAGGGAGTATATTAATTTCACTCCGCGCATGCGCGCGGGTAATCATCTAGTGAACTTTTATTTTTGTTGTCAGTGTTGTAATTATAGTAAACTACTCTAAACTTCGCTAGTTTTAGGACATCAAGACTTTTGGAGTGGAGACTAACTCCAAATACCCTTTGTCCCCTTAAAATAATTTTCACTACCCCTTCACTATTTTCATTACCCTTTTATTCTTGTACTCCCCAATCTAACCTTTCCTTTTATCCTTTTACATTTAATTTTTCAATTAAATATACCAACCACCCTCATAAATCTCTCCCAACAACCTTAACCAATTAAATAAATCAATTTATTCTTTTTCTTCTTCCTCCAAACTGTCGTTAGTTGTCCTTTCTCCTCCCATTTCTTCCATTATCAAAAATTGAAGCTCAAAAAAGAGGTAATTCCTACCTGTTTTTGATGATTTTTTTTATGAATATCATTAAAATGAAGTTTCTACCATGGGTAATAAAAAGATGTAAGATTTGATGTAAATTTTGGGAGTTTGAAAAACGTTTTTCATAACTATATTTTTTAGGTTTCAGGTTCATTTTATGATTTTATGTTCGTTTTGATAATTTTTTTTGTGTAGAATATCATTAAAATGAAGTATATATCATGAGTATGTAAATAATGTAATATTAGATAGAAACTCAGAGAGATTAAAAATAACTTTGAACACTGTGTCTCCCACTGTGTTTATGTTTAAACTTTGTTGAACAAAAAAAGTACAAACTTTGTATATTATGGGTCTGTAGTATAGTAGGATTTTTAAATGGTTGTAAATCTGATAGTAGTGGTATAATCAGAACAATGTCGTCGTAAAAAGTAGACTATCATTTAAAATCTCCCATTTAAAATGAAAAATTTCGGGTACTACTAAGACATATGTATTACTATGGCCAAGTTGTTTTACTAGTATTACTTATATTAGTATGTAGACAAGTTCTACTGGTATTACTGATGTTACTGGAATTACTATATTGTATAGTAGTACTAAATGAATTATTATTAGTAATAGAAAGATGTATAATGTGAAAATTAATTTGTATTTCGTAATAATAATAATTTTAATGATATTGCTATTATATTTCAGGAAAAATGCAAAATTCGCATTGCACAATCATTTGTTTTGATTATGGAGGATATTATATGAAGGATGGGTCTGAAATAAAATGGATCTCGGGAGATAGTGAAGGAGAAGATGAAATTCACACTATTGTGTTGAAGAAATCAGTGGAGGAGGTCACTTACTCTGGTTTGGTTGAGCGTATTTGCAGAAAGATAAATGTAGATGAATCTAAGGTAGAAGTGAAGATTAGTTACTTTCCAATGGTATTGTATTCGTACAAGCCATCATATATCTGGAATGATGAAGATGTTTTTGGTTATCTACTGCAAGTAAATCATGAAAATTGTAGAAGTGTTCTACATGTGGAGTTCAACAATGAAGTGCAACTTTCAGAAGAGGATGACGAAACTGATGTCTATGTCGGTATATCCGATAGAGAGGTTACTGATATAGAGGCTGGTGATGAAGATGGTATTGAGAATGAAGGTACTGGTGGTGTGCTCACTTTTCACGAAGACATTGAGATGAATGATGGTGTCTATCAGCCACGGGATGATGGTATGGATTTGGTTTTAGGTCAAGAATTTAGAACCAAGGACGCAGCAAAAGCTCATATTCAGACGGCTTCACATCAGAACTGTTTTGAGTTTGATATAGCTAAGTCAGATACTACGAGATTTGTGATTAAATGCCGAGGAGCCAAAGAAGGTTGCAAGTGGTTTGTGCGAGTTGCACATTTAAAGAATTCAGATCTTTGGACGGTTAGAAGTTACATCAAGCAACATACATGTTCTGTTGTTACTACAAGAACACTGCAAAATAGAAGGAACGGCACACCACAAATCGTTGCATCGGTTTTGGCTCAAGATTATCCTGGTACATTTGACACACCAGTTCCTAAAGTTCTGATCGATTTAGTTCATCGTAGGGTTGGTGTGGATGTATCATCCACTACAGCATGGAGAGGAAAAAGAGAAGCTGCTAATGAAGTGCGAGGAAGTCCAGAAGAGAGTTTTACTTTATTATATTGTTATATGCACATGCTCGAGCAGACAAATATTGGCACAAGAACTCGTGTGGTAGTGGATGAGGCCAACAAATTTAAGTATTTGTTTTTTGCCCTGGGAGCTAGCATAGAAGGATTTGCTGCGATGAGGAAAGTCCTCATTGTGGATGGAACACACCTCAAGAATGTTTATGGTGGAGTTCTTCTTGTAGCGACTGCTCAGGATCCCGACCATCACCACTACCCAATTGCGTTTGGTGTAGCTGATGGTGAGAATGATGAAAGCTGGATATGGTTTATGGAACAACTGAAATCAGTGATATCCGATGTCCCGGGATTGGTGTTTCTTTCAGATAGAAACAAAAGCTTGATCAAGTCAATACGTCTAGTGTTCCCTGAGGCTGAACATGGGTATTGTATATGGAATTTGTCTCAGAATGTTAAAGCCCACGTCCATAACAACAAAGATACTTGTGCGTTTAAGTTTAGAGAGTGCGCACACGCTTATACAGAGAGTGAGTTCAAGTACCTTTATCAAGCTTTTCGCAGGAAGTATCCCAGTGCAGCGGTGTATCTTGACAAGAGTGTTGAAGAGAATAAATGGGCTAGATACTACTTTGGAGGAGATAGGTACAATGTTGACACCACCAATTCAGTAGAATCTTTTAATGGTGTTATTAAGGAAGCGAGGAAGTACACCTTACTACCAATGTTTGATGTAATCATTGCCAAAATGGCTGAATGGTTTAACAAGCATAGGAAGGAGGCAGCTGAAATACCATACACGCTGAAGCTTGTGCCTACTGTGGAAACTGAAATGTCTAAAAGATGTGTTGAAGCAGGGTTTCTCACGGTTGACGAGTTAAACAGCTTTCATCTTGAGTATAGTGTGCATGGTGCTGATGGAAAAGTTTATACTGTTGATATGGCTAGGAATACTTGCAGTTGTGAGCAATTTGATAAAGACAAATACCCTTGTGTGCATGGAGTAGCTGCTGCCACATTCATGAGTGCGGCAGCGGGAAGAGAACTCCATCTATCTGAATACTGTTCAAAATACTATTTGGTGGAGCTATGGGCTTTGGCTTATCATAGGACAATATATCATGTTCCTCATATGTCTGATTGGGTTGTACCCGAAGATGTTAGAGCGAAGAAGATATTTCCTCCAGATTTTGAAACAAAAAAAGGAAAACCACAACAAACAAGATTTCCATCAGTTGGAGAAACCCGTGGAAGGGGAAAAAGAGGCAGAGGGGGAGCTAGAGGCAGAGGCAGAGCCAGAGAAGGAGGTATAGCATCGTATTTTGAATGTGGAAGTGGTTCAGGTTCGGGAACTACTTAGACTACTAGTATTACCCAGGTCTACTTAGAACTACTTATAATTACTATGTGTAATCCAGACTACTTTGAACTACTTCGAACTACTATGTGTAATCGAGACTACTTTGAACTACTTCGAACTACTATGTGTAAACTAGACGACTAGTACTTCTAAGAATTACTATTTGTATTATGCATGTTTTTAAAAACTATTATTTTCGTCTTATTATTTGTTTTTATCGGATGTCACGTACATTGGTTGTGTTTATATGTCTATATATGTGTTTATTTATAAAATTAGACATTAAAAACTATAAATTTCGTAAGTCCATAGAAAACTTCTCATTTTCATACAAACACATCCTTATACTTCTATGACTAATGTCTCTATGGTAAGGCCATAATGAGTTGAATAACACAAAATACATTTTTATGAAATGTTTTTCCACCAATGCTTTCTATTCAATCATAAATTATATAAATGTATTGGTTTTACTACAATAGTTTTGTTTTTGATGTGGTCTTACTAATAAAAGTTCAAATTTTGCAGATGTATTACTATGAACAATGTAGTATTATTACAACCTTGGGTATTACTACAATAGTTTTGTTGAGAATGTTTTACACGTTTTTTACACATTTGTTACACGTGTTACAACTATTTTTCACGTGTTACATGTGTTTGTGTTTTTCACGTCTTACACGTGTTTGTGTTTTTCACGTGTTATTGTTAATTTTGTAGTAGTACCTAATAAACCTAGTAATACAAATATATTTTTTAAGGCGTAGTAGCACCTAATACTACTAGTAGTCCAAACCTGTTACAACACAATCATACAAGTCCAACATCAACAACAAAAGAAACCATCCTACATAAGTTCCAAGGTTTCACATCAACAAAACAAATCATCCTACATAAGTTCACTACAAAGCCGAGTTAATATTGAACATCCAAAATATTTTAACCCAATAGTTTTCTAAGCCTTGGTTTTAGGCTTCTTCTTTCGCCCTTCGATCTCATCGGTATTCATTTCGGTGAAAGGAGAGGAAAGCTACTGTGAAGGTGCACGTGCCTATTTTCTGGTGGTGGCGTTGTCAACTTCTATGGATTATCAGCCTTTCTCTTTCTGATTGCCTTAAGCATATCATATGGTGGTGTAAGTACTAACTTTCTCGCGGCCATGGCTTTTGTCCTACCACGTGGTGGTGTAGGAGTTCCCTTAGTCTGTTCCACAATAGGAGCAGAAGTTCCATCCGTCTGATTCACAGCAGGAGCTCTTAAAAATGGAAAATATTCATCAAAGCTTTTGAAAATGGTAAGAACCCACCCTGCATTCTCTTCCTCCGTGTATTTCCTAAACACTTCCTCCTCGGGTTCGTTCTCAGCCTCTTTTTCAGTGTCCTCAGGTTCTTCTCCAACCTCTTTTCCTTCAGCCTCTTCTTGGACCTCTTCCCTTTCAACCTCTTCTTCAACATCTTTCCCTTCAGCCTCTTCTTGAACCTCTTTCCCTTCAGCCTCTTTCTGAACCTTTTCCCTTTCAGCCTCCACATCTTCATTATTTTCAGATTCTGAAAGAATTCTTCTCCATGCTGCATCCGCCTCTTCTCTTCTCCTCTCACCCTGTTGCTCAATATCCTCAACTTCATTTCTGTTAATTTCCCAGTCAAAATCCATGCCCTGGTTGTTAAAATCCATGCCCTGGTTGTCAATACCCTTGTCTTTCAGTTTCTTTGTCATCCTTCTAACCTTTTTTTTCATGACATCTTGGCCTTTCTCAATGGCATCAAGCTTCGTGGCCACTACCTCCAACTTCTTAGCCTTCTTTCTTAAAAAGTATTGGCAATTTTCAATGCCGGTCAACCTCTTCTCCACTGCTTTCATCTTCTTAGTCTTCTCTTTTAAAACACGTTGGTTTTTTTCAATGCCATCAAGCCGCTTGTCCATTGTCTCCATCTTCACATTCACTTCAGTTAAGGAAGTCATCAACCTCTCTTCAAACCCTTTCAAAATGTTCTCCAACCCATCATTAGAGGAGGATGCTTTTTCAGACACTTTTTCTTTGTCTTTTTTTCTTAGGAAAGTCTCTTGCAGCCACATCCAACTCGTAAAGCTCTTTCCACCAGATAGGCTTCTCCTTTATAGTAAGCCATGCGCTCCACATGTCACTTACTCCATCTTCCTTATCATACTCAGGCTCCTTATCCACTATTCTCGCCATGAGAGTTTCTTCACCCAGAGTAGGAGTCAAAAAACTTTTAATTACCTGAAATATAAACCAAAACGATATCATTTGCACAAATCCCAGTAAGTTTAAAAAAACTGATAAAGATTATTTACCGTAGTTTCTCCAAGAGTCTCGTACAAGTCCTCAAGTGGATAACCCTTCATACTGTTACTTTGGAACCGCTTTTTGCACATCCTCGGACAATTACTCATACATCCTGGTACTTGTTCTCTAAATCTTGCATTCAGAGCTGGAATACACTCGAATACAAGGACCTACGTAAAGAATTTGTCAAAAACCAATCACACAACAAGTAATAAATTTAACTTAAGAATAAGTTACCTCTAAAGGAACTATGAATCCGGGGAAATTGACATTATTTTTAGGTTTCCCCTTGAGATGATTCATCACTTTATTAATCGAGCGGAGAGCATCTTCAAATGTCAAGCGACCCCAAGGAAAGGTTTCACAAACATCCAAATCATTGACGACTCTTAATATGAAAGGGTCCATGTGTCCATCATACTTTGCGTTCACTCTGATAATCGTTCCCAAGAAGAATAACACTGCCATCTTGAGTCGATCCCCACATGATCTCATAGTCAACAATTTCTCTTTCACAGACGTCATTGTTATCTCCCTATGTGACTTGAAATGCCTATCTACAAACTCAAAACTTCCCAATTTCTCATAATTAGGCGGATAATCATGGCAGTCCAATCCTGAGATGAGTGCATGCTCTCTAATGGAATACCGGATGGGTACACCATTAACTGCAAACCAAGCTGTGTCCTCTGCTTCATCTAAGGGAATAGTGCGCAGTAAAAGCATCCACATACCCAACAGCTTCAAGTTTTCTTCTCGAGGCATGTGGAAAAAATGACAAAACTGAGGGTGCCTTTCAAACCAGGGCAACTCGTTCTCAAGCTTTTTGATGACATCCAAAGTCTTGGTCACAGTGCACTTGCTCTGTATCTTACAAGTCTTGGTGAACTCGGTGTTCTTGAAGTAGAGATCACAAGGTGGCAGTGGTTGGCATTCCTGCAAGGAAAATAAAACCAACAAAACTAATGATACCAATAATACACGATTATGTACTAGTAATACTAGTCACACTAGTAATACAGTTATGTCCTAGTAGTACTAATTATGTACTAGTAATACTAATCACACTAGTAATACAGTTATGTCCTAGTAGTACTAATTATGTACTTGTAATACTAATCACACTAGCAATATAGTTATGTCCTAGTAGTACTAATTGTGTACTAGTAATATTAATCACACTCGCAATACAGTTATGTCATAATAAAACTAGTGATACCAATAATACACGATCAATGACACTTTATTCAACTAAACTCAATACATGAGAAGTAACTTAAACTAAAACCAAAATAATATTCTATCTCTGATGGAGTAGACAAATCATCACTTGAGTTACCGCATGAAAGCTCTTCCACACGCTCTTCTACATGCTCTTCTACATTCTCTTCTACATTCTCTTGTACATGCTCTTCTACATGCTCTTCTACCACAGGAGCGATGTTTCTTCGGGCTCTTGTGGTCGTTTTCTTTTTTTGATTGCTCTGATTTTTTTGTCCACGCTTCTTACGGCCTGCCATTATCTAGATCTTCTGAAAACCTAAAAACAACAAACATTCAGTCACAATCGAGAACGAAATCATTAATTTGTCAAATCTCAACACCATTCACTCAATTAATCCAAAAACAACAAACATTCAGTCACTACACGGACTCTCCTCAGTACACTAATCTCAAAACCAACCTTACTTTCGATCTCCATAACCTAAAAACTTAACATTCTCTCCAATTGAATACATACCCGATTCATATACATTTTCTCCCTAATTCATAGTTTCTGTTTTAACAAGGCATCTCATCAATTAGATTCAACTAATCCTTTCAAAAATCCATAAAATCGCAACACTTCGGTCCTAAATAAGAGTTTAGAATACCTTTCTACATAACTTATACCAAATCTAAGATTTCACCGTGTTTCCCCCAATTTCATAGCATAAACTCGACTACTAAAGACAACCTTAGTTTCGGAGAACAACTTACAAGTTTTCCCCAATTTTTATCTAACCTAAATACAAAATACAACGAAATCAATAAGAATAAATCACTTACCAAGATGAAGGATGTCAATTCGGAAGATGGAAGCTCGATTATCACAGAGAAAAAAGATGAAACAAAGAGAAAGGAGATCTAGGGTTGGAGAGGTGTCGCCGTTCTATCGCCAAAGAGAGAGAGAGACTCGATAGAAAGGGGGGGGGGTGAGAAAAAAAAGTAAAACTCTGCGTTTAGGGGAGGGGTGTTTAGGTTTAGAAAGGAGCCCATTTAGAAACCGGGTTGGATCCGGATAGATCCAATTTATGCGGTTGGGTTATGTAATTTAGTGATTTTATTAAGGCTAGTGTCGTCTTTAACCGTATTTTTCATTTAAAAATTATTAAAAATAAAATATATTTTAATAAAAGGAGAATACATAATTTTTAGAAGGGGTATGGGGCATATTGAGTTATGTCCG
>CAJHQQ010005893.1:0-13379 GCA_905132885.1 Moricandia moricandioides | reverse complement strand
GACAATAGATTGTGTGTGCCTAACTGCTCTTTGAGAGATCTTTTTGTCAGGGAATCCCATGGGGGCAGTCTAATGGGACACTTTGGGATTGCCAAGACCTTAAAAGTTTTGCAGGATCACTTCTATTGGCCGCACATGAAGAGAGATGTGGAAAGAATCTGTGGGAGGTGTGCTACTTGCAAGCATGCCAAGTCCCAAGTCCAATCCCAGGGTTTGTATACTCCTTTACCCATTCCACACCATCCCTGGAATGACATTTCAATGGACTTTATTGTCGGTTTACCTAGGACTAGAACAGGAAAGGATTCAATCTTTGTGGTTGTTGATAGGTTCTCTAAGATGGCACATTTCATAGCATGTCATAAAACTGATGATGCATTGCACGTTGCTAACTTGTTCTTTAAAGAGGTTGTTCGCTTGCATGGCATGCCTAGGACTATAGTTTTTGATAGGGACACTAAGTTTCTTAGTTACTTCTGGAAGACACTTTGGTCTAAGCTAGGCACTAAACTGTTGTTTTCTACTACGTGTCATCCACAAACTGATGGACAAACTGAAGTAGTTAATAGAACCTTAGGAACACTCCTGCGTGCATTCATTAAAAAGAACTTAAGGACATGGGAAGAATACTTACCACACTGTGAATTTGCATACAATCATGAATTGCATTCTGCTTCTAAGTATTCACCTTTTGAGATTGTTTATGGGTTCAATCCCACCTCTCCTTTGGATCTAATGCCTTTACCTGAGTGTGAAAGGATCAGTCTAGATGGCAAGAAGAAAGCAGAGATGGTCCAACGGATCCATGAGAAGGCTAGACAAAACATTGAGCAGAAAACCAAGCTTTATGGGAAGCAAGCTAACAAGGGGAGACGTGTGAGACCTTTTGAAGTTGGTGACCTAGTTTGGTTGCACCTGAGGAAGGATAGGTTCCCCCAACGAGAGGAAGTCCAAGCTGATGCCAAGGGTTGATGGACCCTTCGAGATCATCCACAAGATCAATGACAATGCCTACAAACTTGATCTCCAAGGTAAGTATGATGTATCAAATAGCTTCAATGTCACTCACTTGGCTCCTTTTGGTGTAGATGAACCTGATTTGAGGACAAATCCTTTTCAAGAGGGAGGGGATGATGTGATCATGGACCGGATCACTAAGGAGAACAAGGAGAGTCTAGATGAACCACATGAAGCCACATTGCACCAGCAGCCTGGTGATGATGCTCTAGCCATTCCTGAAGGTCCCATGACTCGTTCCAGAGTCAAGAAGCTTAAAGAGAATGTTGTTGGATTACTCACTTCACATCCAAAACAAGAAAGTCTTGGACAAGGTCTGATCCGAGATGTCTTGATCACCCATTCAAAGCCATCTCTACATCAATCCTGAGTTAGTGTCTAGGCAAGACATGGGGTGCGTGCTCTTTTCCTTGCTTTTGGTTTTGTCCCATGAGGTTTTCCGGAGGAAGGTTTTTAAACGAGGCCACAACTTGTCTTCACATCACTTAGGCCCTATCTCGGTCCAAGGCTAAAGAAGTTTACATTTTTATTTCATTTTAAAAGCTTATGTTAAACTTAAACTATAGTTTCCTTTTTGCTTATTTCCGAAACCCTAGAGAGCATGTTCTCTGGTTTCTCCTTATTTAAAATGGGTCTCTAAACCCTATTGTTACTCATCCATCTTTTAATCAACAAGTTATCTTTCTCCTTGACGGCTCTCTCTCTAGAAAGTGTGTCGAGTTCTGGTGTTTAGTATCCAGAGACCTAAGGGTGTCTAAATTGGTGTGTCATATCCGATTTTTTCATCTAGGAGTATCAAGAGATCTTCCATCCCTCTTGTGTCACCTTTCAATCGACTAACCTTGAAGAACTTGAGTCACTGATTCGTTCTTGCAAGGATCTATCCATTCCCATCAACCAGAGTGCATTCTAGGGACGCATCAGAATCACGATGTAAGAAGTTTGATTTGGACTCATAAATCAGTGCAGAATCATCCTGAAGTTGAATCAATATCATTGGACTTATGATGAAGAAGTTATTCAACTTTTAACCGAAGTGATTCCAGTTTACCCTGTTTGGAGATTTGGCAATTTCTTCTTGATTCAAATCAAACCAGAATCAATCACGATGTAAGAAGCTTGATTTGGACTCATTAATCAGTGTAGAGTCACCCTGAAGTTGAATCAATATCATAGGGGTTATGATGAAGAAGTTATCCCACTTTTAACCGAAGTGATTCCATTTTACCCTGTTTGGAGATTTGGCAATTTATTCTTGATACTAATAAACCAGATTGAATCTGATGTGATCATGGACCGGATCACTAAGGAGAACAAGGATAGTCTAGATGAGCCACATGAAGCCACATTGCACCAGCAGCCTGGTGATGATGCTCTAGCCATTCCTGAAGGTCCCATGACCCGTTCCAGAGTCAAGAAGTTTAAAGAGAATGTGTTGGATTACTCACTTCACATCCACAACAAGAAAGTCTTGGACAAGGTCTGATCCGAGATTTCTTGATCACCATTCAAGCCATCTCTACATCAAGCTGAGTTAGTGTCTAGGCAAGACATGGGGTGCGTGCTCTTTTCCTTGCTTTTGGTTTTGTCCCCACGAGGTTTTCCGAAGGAAGGTTTTTAACGAGGCCACAACTTGTCTTCACATCACTTAGGCCCTATCTCGGTCCAAGGCTAAAGAAGTTTACATTTTATTTCATTTTAAAGCTTATGTTAAACTTAAACTATAGTTTCCTTTTTGCTTATTTCCGAAACCCTAGAGAGCATGTTCTCTGGTTTCTCCTTATTTAAATGGGTCTCTAAACCCTATTGTAATCATCCATCTTTTAATCAACAAGTTATCTTTCTCCTTGACGGCTCTCTCTCTAGAAAGTGTGTCGAGTTCTGGTGTGTAGTATCCAGGACCTAAGGGTGTCTAAATTGGTGTGTCATATCTAATTTGTTCATCTAGGAGTATCAAGAGATCTTCCATCCCTCTTGTGTCACCATTCAATCCCACAAACCTTGAAGAACTTGAGTCACTGATTCGTTCTTGCAAGGAAGCCTATGCTTCTTGTGCAAAGTTTGCTGCAGGCATTACTTTAGAAAAGAAGGCTACTTGTTTTATGACAATAGATTGTGTGTGCCTAACTTCTCTTTGAGAGATCTTTTTGTCAGGGAATCCCATGGGGGCAGTCTAATGGGACACTTTGGGATTGCCAAGACCTTAAAAGTTTTGCAGGATCACTTCTATTGGCCGCATATGAAGAGAGATGTGGAAAGAATCTGTGGGAGGTGTGCTACTTGCAAGCATGCCAAGTCCCAAGTCCAATCCCAGGGTTTTTATATTCCTTTACCCATTCCACACCATCCCTGGAATGACATTTCCATCGACTTTATCGTTGGTTTACCTAGGACTAGAACATGAAAGGATTCAATCTTTGTGGTTGTTGATAGGTTCTCTAAGATGACACATTTCATAGCATGTCATAAAACTGATGATGCATTGCACGTTGCTAATTTGTTCTTTAAAGAGGTTGTTCGCTTGCATGGCATGCCTAGGACTATAGTTTCTGATAGGGACACTAAGTTTCTTAGTTACTTCTGGAAGACACTTTGGTCTAAGCTAGGCACTAAACTGTTGTTTTCTACTACATGTCATCCACAAACTGATGGACAAACTGAAGTAGTTAATAGAACCTTAGGAACACTCCTGCGTGCATTCATAAAAAGAACTTAAGGACATGGGAAGAATACTTACCACACTGTGAATTTGCATACAATCATGCTATGCATTCTGCTTCTAAGTATTCACCTTTTGAGATTGTTTATGGGTTCAATCCCACCTCTCCTTTGGATCTAATGCCTTTACCTGAGTGTGAAAGGATCAGTCTAGATGGCAAGAAGAAAGCAGAGATGGTCCAACGGATCCATGAGAAGGCTAGACAAAACATTGAGCATAAAACCAAGCTTTATGAGAAGCAAGCTAACAAGGGGAGACGTGTGAGATCTTTTGAAGTTGGTGACCAAGTTTGGTTGCACCTGAGGAAGGATAGGTTCCCCAACGAGAGGAAGTCCAAGCTGATGCCAAGGGTTGATGGACCCTTCGAGATCATCCACAAGATCAATGACAATGCCTATAAACTTGATCTCCAAGGTAAGTATGATGTATCAAATAGCTTCAATGTCACTGACTTGGCTCCTTTTGCTGTAGATGAACCTGATTTGAGGACAAATCCTTTTCAAGAGGGAGGGGATGATGTGATCATGGACCGGATCACTAAGGAGAACAAGGAGAGTCTAGATGAGCCACATGAAGCCACATTGCACCAACAGCCTGGTGATGATGCTCTAGCCATTCCTGAAGGTCCCATGACTCGTTCCAGAGTCAAGAAGTTTAAAGAGAATGTTGTTGGATTACTCACTTCACATCCACAACAAGAAAGTCTTGGACAAGGTCTGATCCGAGATGTCTTGATCACCATTCAAGCCATCTCTACATCAAGCTGAGTTAGTGTCTAGGCAAGACATGGGGTGCGTGCTCTTTTCCTTGCTTTTGGTTTTGTCCCACGAGGTTTTCCGGAGGAAGGTTTTTAACGAGGCCACAACTTGTCTTCACATCACTTAGGCCCTATCTCGGTCCAAGGCTAAAGAAGTTTACATTTTATTTCATTTTAAAGCTTATGTTAAACTTAAACTATAGTTTCCTTTTTTGCTTATTTCCGAAACCCTAGAGAGCATGTTCTCTGGTTTCTCCTTATTTAAATGGGTCTCTAAACCCTATTGTAATCATCCATCTTTTAATCAACAAGTTATCTTTCTCCTTGACGGCTCTCTCTCTAGAAAGTGTGTCGAGTTCTGGTGTGTAGTATCCAGAGACCTAAGGGTGTCTAAATTGGTGTGTCATATCCGATTTGTTCATCTAGGAGTATCAAGAGATCTTCCATCCCTCTTGTGTCACCATTCAATCCACAAACCTTGAAGAACTTGAGTCACTGATTCGTTCTTGCAAGGATCTATCCATTCCCATCAACCAGAGAGCATCCTAGGGACGCATCAGAATCACGATGTAAGAAGCTTGATTTGGACTCATAAATCAGTGTAGAATCACCCTGAAGTTGAATCAAGATCATAGGAGTTATGATGAAGAAGTTATCCCACTTTTAACCGAAGTGATTCCAGTTTGCCCTGTTTGGAGAGTTTGCAATTTCTTCTTGATTCTAATTAAACAATAATGAATCAAGATGTAAGAATCTTGATTTGGACTCATAAATCAGTGGATAATAACCCTGAAGTTGAATCAATATCATAAGAGTTATGATGAAGATGTTATCCCACTTTTAACCGAAGTGGATCCCGTTTACCCTGTTTGGCGATTTGGCAATTTCTTCTTGATACTAATAAAACCAGAATGAATCACGATGTAAGAAGCTTGATTTGGACTCATAAATCAGTGTAGAATCACCCTGAAGTTGAATCAAGACATAGGAGTTATGATGAAGAAGTTATCCCACTTTTAGCCGAAGTGATTCCAGTTTGCCCTGTTTGGAGAGTTGGCAATTTCTTCTTGATACTAATAAAACCAGAATGAATCACGATGTAAGAAGATTTATTTGGACTCATAAATCAGTGTAGAATCACCCTGAAGTTGAATCAAGATCATAGGAGTTATGATGAAGAAGTTATTCCACTTTTAACCGATGTGATTCCAGTTTACCCTGTTTGGAGATTTGGCAATTTCTTCTTGATTCAAATCAAACCAGAATGAATCACGATGTAAGAAGCTTGATTTTACTCATTAAATCAGTGTAAATCACTCTGAAGTTGAATCAATATCATAGGAGTTATGATTAAGAAGTTATCCCACTTTTAACCGAAGTGATTCCAGTTTACCATGTTTGGAGATTTGGCAATTTATTCTTGATACTAATAAAACCATAATGAGTCACTATGTAAGAATCTTGATTTGGACTCATTAATCAGTGTAGAGTCACCCTGAAGTTGAATCAAGTTCATAGGAGTTATGATGAAGAAGTTATCCCACTTTTAATCGAAGTGATTCCAGTTTGCCCTGTGCAGAGTTTGGCAATTTCTTCTTGATTTCAGTTTACCCTGTTTGGAGATTCGGTAATTTCTTCTTGATACAAATAAACCAGAATGAATCACGATGTAAGAATTTTGATTTGGACTCATAAATCAGTGTAGAATCACCCTGAAGTTGAATCAAGATCATAGGAGTTTATGATGAAGAAGTTATCCCACTTTTAACCGAAGTGATTTCAGTTTGCCCAGTTTGGAGAGTTGGCAATTTCTTCTTGATTCTAATCAAACCATAATGAATCAAGATGTAAGAATCTTGATTTGGACTCATAAATCAATGGATAATCACCCTGAAGTTGAATCAATATAATAGGAGTTATGATGAAGATGTTATCCCACTTTTAACTGAAGTGAATCCAATTTACCCTGTTTGGAGATTTGACAATTTCTTCTTGATACTAATAAAACCAGAATGAATCACGATGTAAGAAGCTTGATTTGGACTCATAAATCAGTGTAGAATCACCCTGAAGTTGAATCAAGATCATAGGAGTTATGATGAAGAAGTTATTCCACTTTTAAACCGATGTGATTCCAGTTTATCCTGTTTGGAGATTTGGCAATTTCTTCTTGATTCAAATCAAACCAGAATGAATCACGATGTAAGAAGTTTGATTTTAACTCATAAATCAGTGTAAATGACCCTGAAGTTGAATCAATATCATAGGAGTTATGATGAATAAGTTATCCCACTTTTAACTGTAGTGATTCCCAATTTGCAATGTTTGGATTATTTGGCAATTTATTATTGCTACTAATGAAACCATAATGAATCACGATATAAGAAGCTTGATTTGGACTCATAATCAGTGTAGAAATCACCCTGAAGTTGAATCAAGATCATAGGAGTTATGATGAAGAAGTTATCCCACTTTTAACCGAAGTGATTCCAGTTTACCCTGTTTGGAAGATTTGGCAATTTCTTCTTGATTCTAATCAAACCAGAATGAATCAAGATGTAAGAAGCTTGATTTGGACTCATAAATCAGTGGATAATCACCCTGAAGTTGAATCAAGATCATAGGAGTTATGATGAAGAAGTTATTCCACTTTTAACCGATGTGATTCCAGTTTATCCTGTTTGGAGATTTGGCAATTTCTTCTTGATTCAAATCAAACCAGAATGAATCACGATGTAAGAAGCTTGATTTTACTCATAAATCAGTGTAAATGACCTGAAGTTGAATCAATATCATAGGAGTTATGATGAATAAGTTATCCCACTTTTAACCGTAGTGATTCCAATTTGCCATGTTTGGAGAATTGGCAATTTCTTTTTGATACTAATAAAACCAGAATGAATCACGATGTAAGAAGCTTGATTTGGACTCATAAATCAGTGTAGAATAACCCTGAAGTTGAATCAAGAACATAGGAGTTATGATGAAAGAAGTTATCCCACTTTTAACCGAAGTGATTCCAGTTTGCCCTGTTTGGAGATTGGCAATTTCTTCTTGATACTAATAAAACCAGAATGAATCACGATGTAAGAAGCTTGATTTGGACTCATAAATCAGTGTAGAATCACCCTGAAGTTGAATCAAGATCATAGGAGTTATGATGAAGAAGTTATCCCACTTTTAACCGAAGTGACTCCAGTTTATCCTGTTTGGAGATTTGGCAATATCTTCTTGATTCTAATCAAACCAGAATGAATCAAGATGTAAGAAGCTTGATTTGGACTCATAAATCAGTGTATAATCACCCTGAAGTTGAATCAATATCATAGGAGTTATGATGAAGAAGTTATCCCACTTTTAACCGAAGTGATTCCAGTTTGCCATGTTGGAGATTTGGCAATTTTCTTATTGGATAATAATAAAAACCATAATGAATCACGATATAAGAAGCTGATTTGGCACTCATTAATCAGTGTTAGAATCACCCTGAAGTTGAATCAAGATCCATAGGAGTTATGATGAAGAAGTTATCCCACTTTTAACCGAAGTGAATCCAGTTTAGCCCTGTTTGGAGATTTTGGCAATTTCTTCTTGATACTAATAATACCAGAATGAATCACGACTTAAGAAGCTTGATTTGGACTCATAAATTCAGTGTAGAATCACCCTGAAGTCGAATCAAGATCATAGGAGTTATGAATGAGAAGTTATTCCACTTTTAAACCGATGTGATTCCAGTTTACCATGTTTGGAGATTTGACAATTTTCTCTTAATTCTAATCAAACCATAATGAATCAAGTTGCAAGAATATTGATTTGGACTCATAAATCAGTGGATAAAAACCCTGAATGTTGAATCAATATCATAGGAGTTATGATGAAGAAGTTATCCCACTTTTAACCGAAGTGATTCCAGTTTACCCTGTTTGGAGATTTGGCAATTTCTTCTTGATACAATAAAACCAGAATGAATCACGATGTAAGAATCTTGATTTGGACTCATAAATCAGTGTAGAATCACCCTGAAGTTGAATCAATATCATAGGAGTTATGATGAAGAAGTTATCCCACTTTTAACCGAAGTGATTCCAGTTTGCCCTGTTTGGAGATTTGGCAATTTCTTCTTGATTCTAATAAAACCAGAATGAATCACGATGTAAGAATCTTGATTTGGACTCATAAATCAGTGGATAATCACCCTGAAGTTGAATCAATATCATAGGAGTTATGATGAAGAAGTTATCCCACTTTTAACCGAAGTGATTCCAGTTTACCCTGTTTGGAGATTTGGCAATTTCTTCTTGATACTAATAAACCAGAATGAATCACGATGTAAGAAGCTTGATTTGGACTCATAAATCAGTGTAAAATCACCCTGAAGTTGAATCAAGATCATAGGAGTTATGATGAAGAAGTTATCCCACTTTTTAACCGAAGTGATTCCAGTTTGCCCTGTTTGGAGAGTTGGCAATTTCTTCTTGATTCTAATAAACCAGAATGAATCACGATGTAAGAAGCTTGATTTGGACTCATAAATCAGTGATAATCACCCTGAAGTTGAATCAATATCATAGGAGTTATGATGAAGAAGTTATCCCCCTTTTTACCGAAGTGATTCCAGTTTACCCTGTTTGGAGATTTGGCAATTTCTTCTTGATCTAATCAAACCAGAATGAATCACGATGTAAGAAGCTTGATTTGGACTCATAAATCAGTGTAAATCACCCTGAAGTTGAATCAATATCATAGGAGTTATGATGAAGAAGTTATCCACTTTTAACCGAAGTGATTCCAGTTTACCTGTTTTGGAGATTTGGCAATTTCTTCTTGATTCTAATCAAAACCAGAATGAATCACGATGTAAGAAGCTTGATTTGAACTCATAAATCAGTGTAAATCACCCTGAAGTTGAATCAATATCATAGGAGTTATGATGAAGAAATTATCCAACTTTTAACCGAGTGAATCCAGTTTACCCTGTTTGGAGATTTGGCAATTTCTTCTTGATACTAATAAAACCAGAATGAATCACGATGTAAGAAGCTTGATTTGGACTCATAAATCAGTGTAGAATCAACCCTTGAAGTTGAATTCAAGATCATAGGAGTTATTGATGAAGAAGTTATCCCACTTTTAACCGAAGTGATTCCAGTTTACCCTGTTTGGAGATTGGCAATTTCTTCTGATTGCTAATCAAACCAGAATGAATCCAAGATGAAGAAGCTTGATTTGGACTCATAAATCAGTGGATAATCACCCTTGAAGTTGAATCAATATCATTGGGAGTTATGATGAAGAAGTTATCCTCTTTTAACCGAAGTGTATTCCAGTTTACCTGTTTGGAGATTAGTCAATTTCTTTCTTGATTCAAATCAAACCAGAATTAATCACAATGTAAGAAGCTTGATTTTTACTCATAATTAGTGTAAATCACCTTGAAGTTGAATCAATATCATAGGAGTTATGATGAAAGAAGTTATCCCACTTTTACCGAAGTGATTCCAGTTTACCCTGTTTGGAGATTTGGCAATTTTATTCTTGATTCTAATAAAACCAGAATTAATCATGATGTAAGAAGCTTGCTTTGGACTCATAAATCCGTGTAGAAATCACCTCTGAAGTTGAATCAAGAGTTATGATGAAGAAGTTTATCCCACTTTTAACCGAAGTGATTCCAGTTTGTCCTGTTTGGAGAGTTTGCAATTTCTTCTTGATTCTAATTAAACCATAATGAATCAAGATGTAAGAATCTTGATTTGGACTCATAAATCAGTGGATAATCACCCTGAAGTTGAAATCAATATCATAGGAGTTATGATGAAAAGTTATCCCACTTTTAACCGAAGTGAATCCAGTTTACCCTGTTTGGAGATTTGGCAATTTCTTCTTGATACTAATTAAAACCAGAATGAATCACGATGTTAAAAGCTTGATTTGGACTCATAAATCAGTATAAAATCACCCTGAAGTTGAATCAAGATCATAGGAGTTATGATGAAGAAAAACTTTTAGCCGAAGTGATTCCAGTTTGCCCTGTTTGGAGAGTTGGCAATTTCTTCTTGATACTAATAAAACCAGAATGAATCACGATGTAAGAAGCTTAATATGGACTCATAAATCAGTGTAGAATCACCCTGAAGTTGAATCAAGATCATAGGAGTTATGATGAAGAAGTTATCCCACTTTTAACCGAAGTGACTCCAGTTTCCCAGTTTGGAGAGTTGGCAATTTCTTCTTGATTCTAATCAAACCATAATGAATCAAGATGTAAGAATCTTGATTTGGACTCATAAATCAATGGATAATCACCCTGAAGTTGAATCGATATAATAGGAGTTATGATGAAGATGTTATCCCACTTTTAATTGAAGTGAATCCAATTTACCCTGTTTGGAGATTTGGCAATTTCTTCTTGATACTAATAAAACCAGAATGAATCACGATGTAAGAAGCTTGATTTGGACTCATAAATCAGTGTAGAATCACCCTGAAGTTGAATCAAGATCATAGGAGTTATGATGAAGAAGTTATTCCACTTTTAACCGATGTGATTCCAGTTTATCCTGTTTGGAGATTTGGCAATTTCTTCTTGATTCAAATCAAACCAGAATGAATCACGATGTAAGAAGTTTGATTTTAACTCATAAATCAGTGTAAATGACCCTGAAGTTGAATCAATATCATAGGAGTTATGATGAATAAGTTATCCCACATTTAACTGTAGTGATTCCAATTTGCCATGTTTGGAGTTATGATGAAGAAGTTATCCCACTTTTAACCGAAGTGAATCAAATTTACCCTGTTTGGGAGATTTGGCAATTTCTTCTTGATACTAATAAAACCAGAATGAATCACGACGTAAAAAGCTTGATTTGAACTCATAAATCAGTATAAAATCACCCTGAAGTTTGAATCAGAGATCATAGGAGTTATGATGAAGAATTTATCCCACTTTTAGCCGAAGTTGATTCCAGTTTGCCCTGTTTGGAGAGTTGGCAATTTCTTCTTGATACTAATAAAACCAGAATGAATCACGATCTAAGAAGCTTGATTTGGACTCATAAATCAGTGCAGAATCACCCTGAAGTTGAATCAAGATCATAGAGTTATGATGAAGAAGTTATTTCCACTTTTAACCGATGTGATTCCAGTTTATCGTGTTTGGAGATTTGGCAATTTCTTCTTGATTCAAATCAAACCAGAATGAATCACGATGTAAGAAGCTTGATTTTACTCATAAATCAGTGCAAATGACCCTGAAGTTGAATCAATATCATAGGAGTTATGTATGAATAAGTTATCCCACTTTTAACCGTAGTGATTCAATTTGCCATGTTTGGAGATTTGGCAATTTATTATTGCTACTAATAAAACCATAATGAATCACGATATAAGAAAGCTTGATTTGGACTCATTAATCAGTGTAGAATCACCCTGAAGCTGAATCAAGATCATAGGAGTTATGATGAAGAAGTTATCCCACTTTTAACCGAAGTGACTCCAGTTTACCCTGTTTGGAGATTTGGTAATTTCTTCTTGATACAAAAAAAAAAACAGAATGAATCACGATGTAAGAATCTTGATTTGGACTCATGAATCAGTGTAGAATCACCCTGAAGTTAAATCAAGATCATAGGAGTTATGATGAAGAAATTATCCCACTTTTAACCGAAGTGATTCCAGTTTGTCGTGTTTGGAGAGTTGGCAATTTCCTTCTGGATTCTAATCAAACCATAATGAATCAAGATGGAATAATCTTGATTGGACTTCATAAATTAGTGTATTAATCACCCTGAAGTTGAATCAATATCATAGGAGTTTATGATGAAGAAGTTATTCTACTTTTAACCGAAGTGAATCCAGTTTACCCTGCTTGGAGATTTTGGCCAATTTCTTCGTTGATTCTAATCAAACCAGAATGAATCAAGATGTAAGAAGCTTGATTTGGACTCATAAACATGCTTAGGAATTCATCCTGAAGTTGAATCAAGATCATAGGAGTTATGATGAAGAAGTTATCCCACTTTTAACCGAAGTGATTCCAGTTTGCCCTGTTTGGAGATTTGGCAATTTCTTCTTGATTCAAATCAAAACCAGAATGAATCACGATGTAAGAAGCTTGATTTTTACTCATAAATTAGTGTAAATCACCCTGAAGTTGAATCAATATCATAGGAGTTATGATGAAGAAGTTATCCCACTTTTAACCGAAGTGATTCCAGTTTACCCTGTTTGGAGATTTGGCAATTTATTCTTGATACTAATAAAACCAGAATTAATCACGATGTAAGAAGCTTGATTTGGACTCATAAATCAGTGTAGAATCACCCTGAAGTTGAATCAAGATCATAGGAGTTATGATGAAGAAGTTATCCCACTTTTAACCGAAGTGACTCCAGTTTACCCTGTTTGGAGATTTGGCAATTTCTTCTTGATTCAAATAAAACCAGAATGAATCACGATGTAAGAATCTTGATTTGGACTCATAAATCAGTGTAGAATCACCCTGAAGTTGAATCAATATCATAGGAGTTATGATGAAGAAGTTATCCCACTTTTAACCGAAGTGATTCCAGTTTACCCTGTTTGGAGATTTGGCAATTTCTTCTTGATTCTAATCAAAACAGAATGAATCAAGATGTAAGAATCTTGATTTGACTCATAAATCAGTGGATAAATCACCCTGAAGTTGAATCAAGATCATAGGAGTTATGATGAAGAAGTTATCCCACTTTTAACCGAAGTGATTCCAGTTTACCCTGTTTGGAGATTTGGCAATTTCTTCTTGATACTAATAAAACCAGAATGAATCACGATGTAAGAAGCTTGATTTGGACTCATAAATCAGTGTAGAATCACCCTGAAGTTGAATCAAGATCATAGGAG
>CAJHQQ010005892.1:0-13392 GCA_905132885.1 Moricandia moricandioides | reverse complement strand
GTTGCACGCTTAGAACATCTTTATTGGGAGATCTTAGTGGGTCTCTTAAGGGGTGGGTTCCACTAAATCCCCCAAAAACCATTCCTTAGGCCATGTTTATCCACGGTCTCTTAGGCGGAGTTCTTAATTTATAATTTCACGTTTTTTTTTAAATTTTCCGTTAAGAGACGACTCTTATTTAAGAGACGGTTCTTAAGTTTTCTTAGTTAAAAGTTAAGAAACGTCTCTTAGAAAAGCTAAGAACCCCATGATAAGAGATCTGCAATAAACGTGCCATTATCCCTTAATTAAGAGACTCACTTGCCTTAGTCCTTGCACTATTCGCAGGCCCCACTAACACGTGGCGGCCCGCGATTGGTGTTTTTAACTTTCTTTTTATATAAAAAAAAAGAAAAAACAAAAAAAAACAAGGAAAATAAATATGCTCTTATTATTTTCCTTTCTATTTAAGTAGTGGTAGCTGCCGCTATTTAAACCGCACATGCATGATTGAGAGTCAAATAAATACGTACATATGGTCCCAACGAGCTGCCGTCTAGTGTGAAAACCCACCAATTTAAGCTGCCGTCCCGTCTGATCGTGAGCTTCAACTACTAAGTCACATCAAAGTTATTGCAAGAAAGATACAAAACAAGATGAAGTGATTATTACAACTAGACACTAAAAAGTTTCAAAGATAGTATAGAGACATATGTTCATATCAATGTGTCAAAATACATACATTTTCTAGTTTCTGAATTTGGTTAGTCGTTGGTCATTACCACATCACAAAGTGGGTGTTCATATGTATCTAAGAATCTAATCTAAGGATACTATGAGAACATTACATATGATAAGTGGTTTTACTTGGCTAATAATTCCTTTATGGTATGCTTTGGAACTTTGTGTACTTTTCATTTCTTTACAAGTAATGGTCATAAAATATAAAAGATAGGTTACGTTAGGAGAAAGAAATCTTGCTCTACTCTGAAGTATGGTCAAAAACCCCGTAATAACTTTTAACAAACTTTTAAACTCTATGTTGTAGCCAAAGTTCCTTCATCATTTGACACCAAAAATGCATAAGATGGTATAACGCAAACAAAAGGAACATAAACATAATAATCAGAACATTGATATACCATGAAAAGAACAAAGAAATTAGGTAATATATTTATTGATTATAGTTCAAGGAAAGCCATTTTTTATTGTTTTATCTACCATCTGTCAGCACACAACACGATCATGGTAGGGCATAAAAAAGATCCAAATTTAAGTTTATATTAAGCCATATTATGTTTTTGTGACTATTAAAATAAGTTAAAGAAGAGTAGGAGGTTCAACCACGTTGCAGTTCACTTCCTTGTCAATGAATTTAAGCATATCAGGTGAAGTTGACAGAAACTCTAACTTTAAGACAATCTCTTAAGAGCAAAACATAAGAAGACTTAAAAACTATAAGAGAGTTACTTAAGCGATTGTCTTAAAGTTAATGCTTGATGCCTCTTTTTATAGTAAAGTTCATGAAGGAGGTTGAGCGAAGAATGAAAATGGAAACATTTTGTCGTGCAAAAGCTTATATATATGAATGCTTGGTTCGATTAAACTTTTTAGGATCCAATTTGGTAAGATAATAACAGTTAGACGCTCCCATGAAGTGGTAGGCGACACCTGTGATTGTGTTAAAACACTCCATTTTGAGTCTCTATTAAACCAAAATCACAGCTATGTGAAATAATATGAACTTAGGATTCGGTATATGAAATATACTCCATCCGTTTCATTATAAGTGTCACTTTATATTTTTGCACACGGATTAAAAAATAATTAATTTTGCATATTTTCTATATAAAAACATAAAACGACACTTATTATGAAACAGAAAGAGTATCTAATAGCCCAGTAACAGCGATTTTGCTATCTATATCTCTGACATTAGTTAGAAATCATTGCTAAATCGAATCATATAATATGAAAGAAGTCTATTCTATTGCATTAAATGTGTTTTTACGGAACTAACCGGATCATTGGATAGAACATATATAAAAAGACTATTCAATCATTCTTACATTGCTTGTTTGTGTTGGCATTAGTGAATATGTTCCCAAATGTGTCTACACGTTTTTAGTGAATTATACTCACTCCATTTTATATTAAGTGTCTTTTAAATATTTTTTTGTTATAAAATAAGTATTGTTTTCGATTTCCGATGCAAAATTTATTTACTTTATATTGTAATTTATTTTCTATTGTTTGAAATATGGTTAGGTGTATAAGTAACTGTGTTTTTATATAGAAAATATACATAATTAATTATTTTCTTAATTAGTGTGCAAAAAACTAAAGTAATACTTATAATGAAACAGTGGGAGTAGTAAAGTTTTATGTCGTTCACTTTCGTTTATTAATCAATTTCGCTTAACTTATTGGGCAATTCTCTCAAATATTCTTTTTAAGTTTTTATCACAAAAATAGTTTAAGAAAAAGACCGAAATAGTCTTTTTATTTTAATTTTTTTAGTATAAAATTTTATTTTTTAAAATTTTAAACTCTACCTCCAAAACTCTAGTCATAACTCTAGACTCGAAGTCTAAATTAATTAACTGAATATGTATAAGTGTATATTTACATCTTTTAGTAAAATCAATTTTAGTTATTTTCTCTATAAAATCTATTTTTGTAACAAAAACTATTTTAAAATTATCCTAAAGTATTTATCTAACTTATTGAATGCATCCATTATAACATCATTCATGTATATAACTGAAAACACAACCATAATTATATTAAGCAGCCCGTTACAAACTATGCGAACCAAACAATATCATGAAACTGGTTAGTTATAGGCGAATATGACAACTATACTGATGAAGATGTTTGGATACTGTGATCAGTGATACCGTTATATAATTTCTAGTGAGTAAATGGACTTAGAATATGAATATATTTTTTGATATATGATAATGACATAATATTCTGTCTAAAAAATGGGATACATGTGGTTTTGGTATTTCTTTCTCGTCCACAACAGAGAACAACATAATCAATTTCATTCCCTCGATAGGGTATTTAAAAGGGTTCTTTCACTGTTCGTGGGCCCCACTGACATGTGGATCCTATAAACAGTGCAAGAACCATTTCTTAAAACTCCTAAATAAAAACCGTTTTTGGAATGTTTCTTACACTGTTTACAGATTTCACTGTCACGTAGCGGCCCGTAATTAATTCGTTTTTAATTTTTTTTAAATCAAAAAAGAAAAGAACAAAAAAAAAAATAAGAACCCCAAGTAAAGTTCCAGGAATCATGCTCTAATATTCAATTTCAAAATTGACCAAGAATGAAACTTGGTTCCTTGTAATTTAGATGCTCTTTCGATTTTGACGTTGATTAATTGAAGAGCCTCCATATGCTTTATGCTCTTCCACTTTCACATATGCCACTAAAGAGACAAAGCTCATCTTACTAAAACTTTTTTTTAGTCACCATTTCATCTGGTGTCCTAAAATCCCAGAGACCATCACACGCATGTACACACCAACTACTGTATGTGCTTTCAACAGGTAGATGAACATCATGTAAACCTCTTAAAAGAAGATAGGAACAAAAAAAATGCAGAAAATGAAGTTGGGAAGAAAGAGACTATAGAAGACTAAGGCACACACTTTAAAGCCAAGTTCCCAACGGTTTGAATCAATATCTCTGAGCAAGACAAAATCCATCTGCAAAACAACATTTAACAGAGAATCATTGATTTGTAAAGAAGAAGATGAACAAATCAGTGCATAAGAATCCATTCATTCACTTGGACAAATCAGTGTGTTGACTAACCTTAATGAAAGGATTCAAATCTTTGTGGACATCATGAACTTGGTCTTCTTCTCCGCAGGCTTTAAAATCTGAAACGAGCACATAAGGTTCTCATCCACGCTCATCATCGCACCAGCATTATCAAATTCTCCACAATAGTTAGGAGCTGAAAACACCGTCACGAGCTGTCTATCAGCAAAGAACTCATAACCATCTTCCACTACCTGTCATAACAAAATACATTATACTTCCAAGTACACATCACAAAAGCAGTAGAATCAAATCAAAATATTCACCTGATGAGCACGACACACAAGGTCTAGATCATGTTTCGCTAAAAACTCAGAGACTTTGTCCGGACCAAAAGTGTATGAAACGCCTCTATCATTCATCCCCCATCCGTTAACATCTTTCCCAGGATCAGACCAGAGCAAATCACAGAGGAGCCCGGTGTCAGGGATCATAGTTGGACGTGGCAAGCTTCTAATCTCATCCAAATGGTTGAGATCCGGGGAAAGTCCACCGTGCATACACAATATCTTGTCATCTATAAGCGCCGCAACAGGAAGGCAATTGAAACAGTCTGTAAAAACCTTCCATACTCTCACATTGAACCTCCTTTTACACTCATCGTAAAATCCATATATCCGGTTGATAGAAGCGCACTCGTGGTTTCCCCTTAGTAGAAAAAAGTTCCCTGGGTATTTGATCTTGTAAGCTAGTAAGAGACATATCGTTTCAAGACTCTGTTTGCCTCGGTCCACGTAGTCCCCAAGAAAGAGATAGTTAGCACTAGGAGGGAAGCCACCGTACTCAAACAGCCTCAGCAAGTCACTATACTGCCCATGTATGTCACCTAGTTCAAGACATTCACCAAACAAATTATAAGGGAAACCATAGAATGAGAAACAGTTACTAAACTCAAAAGTAGAAATGATGCTTTCAACAGTTCCCAAGGAAAACAGCATTGCAAAAACCTCCATGCTCTCGCAAGAAAACAACATATCCACTCATCACATCACAGAACTAAGTATCATACTCAAATGTGAATGATTCATTAACAACCTTTCTACCTGTGTACATGTGCTTATACGCTCTAAAGCAAATACACTCCAGAAAAGGCAAAGCCTTTCTCAGTAAGATCCTATCCACTTCACAACACCAATCAAAAGATTTAAACATGGCAACGTTTCTTCACAATACTATTTAACAACATTAACCCAAAACCCCATTAAGAGATATGCACAAAGTTTCACACTTTCGAACACTATAAACCCTAAAAAACAATTGGGGAAATCAACGAATCGAACATACCACAGATTTTGATGGGTGCTTCAAGCTCTAGCAAATTAGGTTGCTGAAGAAAGATGTCTCTAGCGGTAGTGCAAAGCTGTTTGATCTCAGCCTCCGAGAGCTGGACTTGCTTCCCTGGTCTAGCTAACCGAACCTCCGTGAGTCGCCGGATTATGTCATCGAGAACCGCCGAGTCAATCGCCGTCTGCTGCCCTTGCGTCGTCGCCATTAACGGAACAGCAACAACAAAACAGGGAGAACAGTGAAACGATGTCGTTTAGTATTTAGAGTCCTCGAGACGGCTTCAGCTTAGTGACTAATGGGCCGATGTATACCACGTTACTGGACTCATGAACGGCCCAATTTCTATTAAGCTAAATAAATATTACCATCCAAAAACTTTAAAAACAATTTACATAAACATAGATCCTTAAATTTATGTTGCTCAAAAAAAAAAAAGATCCTTAAATTTATATAATAAAATTTTTAGTGAACTTACTAAACTGTCTATAACTTTCAAAATCTCAGAATTGGCGTTAGTATCATGATGTGTGTGTGTGTGTGTGTTGAAAACCAAAATCATTTTGGATATTCAACAATGTATTATGTATTTAAACCTTTATTTTCTACCATTATGAATAGTGATGTGCGTAAATGTAAGCTATGTTCGTTTCACAGTATCTACAATCTGCGATTGTAACATAGGATCGCATTTCCTAGTTTTGTTATTCGTTTCTTTGTCGTTCGACCATCAATTAATCATAGCGACTAATCTTTTTAATTTATGCCAACTAATCACTATAACTTGATACAAAATATTGCAATAGGTAAACGAATCGTATATTACTATCGCATATAGCAGTGACTCATAAACATGGTCATATGTGTCCATACAAAGACAAAACTCTATTTTTTTTTCCATGGTCGTAAATAGACTTGGGTATTTCAGGTATCGGTTCGGTTTGATTCGGGTATTTCAAGTATCGGATAGTTTGGGTAATGGGCTAGAAGATTCATTTACTACTTGACTTATTTTCGGTTTGGTTCGGTTTGGATAGTTTCGGGTTCGGTTCGGATAATAAAATTAAGAACCGGGAAGTACCCAAAAAAACTCAGTTTTCATTTGGTTCTGGTTCGGTTAGTTTGGATAGTTTAGGTTAAATATCAAATATTTTGGGTAAAATATTGAATATTTATGATAATTCAGATAGAAATCTTGGATATTTTAGATTACTTTTGATACTTCAGATAGAAATCTTGATACTTTCAAATATTTTTTGGGTAATTTGGATACCGTATAATAGTTTTCTTCGACTATTTCTGAATACTTTTAATAGATTTTTAAATTATAAATACATATTGAGGTATGTTATATGTATATATAATTAATATTTTATATATTCGGGTATCCGTTCGGTTCTTAGTTCGATTTTAGTTCAGTTCAGTTATTTTGAATATAGAAATATATAAAAACTATTTGGATATTTGAGAGTTCGGGTTCGACTCCAAATTCAAGTATTTCAGTTTGGTTCCAATTCAGTTCCGGTTATTTTACCCAGGCCTAGTCGTGAAGTTAGTTTTATTTGGGTGAAATATCGTAAAGGGTTTGATTCATTCTTTCCAACTCACCTCCACGTTTCTCTTTTAAAGTTCATTTTTCACTAAAAATCTTTACAGATACACAGTTAAAAGAACTTTTAATAAGGTGGATAAGATCTATCATAAGATAAGAAAGTAAACTGTTAGTGGATTTTAGGTGATTAAAGACAGACGCTGCGGATCTTGGATTTTGCATCGGCTACGGCCCTATACCCTCATGTTTCCTGTGATGCATATCTTTTTTTTTGGTGAGCAAGTGATATCACTACAAGAAAACATGCTTATACCGAGGGTCAAAATCGTCAGTATGTCATCGTAATAACCGTATTCTGACGATATACCGAGGAAATATGTCCTTGGAAAAAACTCCTCGAAATTTCATTTTTCCTCGGAATTCCGAGGAAACATAATTCCGAGGAAACTGTGAGGACCACAGTTCGTCTGAAAAGTCCTCAGAATATACCAAGGAATCTCTCCCTCGGTATATACCGAGGACACTTCCGAGAGACGAATCCTCGAAGTTCCGACGAACTGTTCCGATGAAGACTGCTCCTCGGAAAATTCCGAGAAAGCCTTCCCTCGGAAAATTCCGAGGAAGCCTGCCCTCGGAAAATTTTGAGGAAGCCTTCCCTCGGAAAATTCTGAGGAAGTCTTCTCTCGGAAAATACCGAGGGAGCCGTTCCTCGGAATTTTCCGAGGGCAGGCTTCCTCGGTATATTCCGACGACTATGATCGTCGGAATATTCCGAGGGAGCTCTTCCTCGGAATATCCAAAAAAAATATATTTTTTTTAAAAATTAAAATTTTGAAATTTAAATTCAAAAATATAAAATTAAAATTAAAATTGAAAACATATTATATAAAATTCAAAGTCGTACAAATAAAAATAAAACATTCCGAGTTTTTGAAAAAAAAAACTACGGGTTTTGGGCATTCGGGTCTGGCATGCTCGGGAACACCTCGTTCGGGTGCAACCTCCTCATCATCTCCATCATTTGCTCGTTCAGCTTCCTCTGTGCCTCAAAGCCCGCCTGTTGAGTCGCCATCTGGGTCTCCAACGCAGATATGCGATCATCCTTGTCCTGCAACTGACCCATAAGTACTTCTGGATCAACAAATGGCGGTGGTGCAGCAGAAGACGGAACCGACCGGGAACGACGATCCAAACCGAACAAACGTCTCTTCTTCTTTGGAACCGACTGAAATAGAAAAGTGTCAAATTTAAATAATAGAAAAGATGAATTGAACTTTAAAAAAAGAACTTACCGATTCAACGATTTCGTTGATCCGAACCCGAGGCAAGTAGGTCGAACCCGTCGAATCGTCATCCTCGGTTTGAAGCTGAGACACTTCGTCTTCCAGCTGAGTGTCGATCAGGGTGACCACATCCCTCACAACACCATCATCAATCTGGCCGGTCTTCTTGTTGGTACGCCCTCTTCATTAGGGCAAGATCATCAACCGGCTCGCCCTCATTTTCTTCCGCCTTGAAAAAAACATAAATTAAACAAACATTAGTAATTAGAAGAAATGCACAAAAAATAAAATTTAAAAACTTAAATAATAGAATAAAAAGCGACTAGCTTACCATGCGATCCCCCAGAGTGGCAATAGATTGAGCACCCAAGTTATGCTTGAAGACGCCCTTCCCTTTACGGTCGCTCCTGCGGTTGGTGGAGTTGGTGGAAGAAGTTTGTTTCGTCTCATCCTTACTCCAATGCACACCCAACTCCTGCCAGACCGTGAGGTTCATCGACTTTGAGACCTTTTAATTAAAAAAAATTGTTAAATAAATTAAAAAATATTTTATTAAATTAAAAAATTGTTTAATAAATAAAAACCAACCTTGTTTATTTCTCACTTCTTCTTTCACTCGTGGATCTGCTTCCCATAGTTGTCCATAACTTTATGGACGAAGTGGTGATAGATATACATGGTATCATCGACATTCCAGTTGAATTCTTGCTGAAAATAAAACACAATTAGTAGAAAATTTATATTAAAGATTAAAAATATAAGTAAAAAATTAGAATACTTACCGCAAACTGTTGAAACCACAGATGCTGCTTGTCGGCAGGGAAGTCGGTGAAAATCGGATGTCCCTTGTCGAGGGCCGAGTACATCATACGGTTGATCCATGCGCTGATCCCGTTCGAGGATCGGTTGAACATAATAAAAAGAACAAATTATTAAAAATGAATCAAATTTTAATGAAAAAAATAGGTTTAATTACCATGTTTGACCCCGTCCACGTGGATACGGAGTGAGATAGGGAAGATGGTCACGACCGGGCTGTCGAACAAACTCCGCAACTCTCATCACTCCCGTAGGACCCTCATGAGCAGGAGCAGGAGCAGGAGCAAGAGCAGGAGCGGGTGCAGCAACGGGAGCGGGAGGAGCAGGAGAGGGAAATGGAGAGGGAGATGTGTGGTAGGAGCTGTGGGGCTATACGTAACCCTGAATGGAGTGGCTCCCCATACCACCACGACTACGACGCTGTCGAGGCCGGCTCTGATCATCCCAAATAATAGTTTTTAATCACAAAAGATGTTTTATAGATATTAAAAATGTTTAATAAATATATAATTGATTTTATAATACAAAAAATAGATTTTATATACAAAAAACGTTTTCATAACCACAAAATTAATAAAAACAAAAAAAAAAATTCCAAAACGTTTTCATAATCACAATACTCACCAAAAAATAGTTTAATAATTACAAAAATAGTTTTAATATATAAAAATAGTTTAATAATTACAAAAGTTTTAATATATAAAAATTATATTTTTTTATAAATTGTTATTATAAATTATTTATACATATATATATGTATAAAAATTATTAAAAAATTTTAGAATTATTAAATTTTTAAAAATTATTAATTTTTTTTAAAAATTGTTATTATACATGATTTATATATATATATATATATATAAAAATTATAAATCGTTTATAAATATAGAAAAAGGTTTATAAATATTTTTAAAATTTTTAAAAAACGTTTTATTATACATAGTTTATTATTGGAAACTTGAAAAACGTTTTTAAAAATCGAAAAATGTTTTAAAAAATCAAAAAACGTTTTAAAAATACAAAAACGTTTTGAATTTTATCCAAAACAAAAAATAATTCCAAAAAAAACTAAAACAACAATCAAAACAACAATCCTAACTTAAACTATCCATTCAATCCTAAAGTATCCAAGCATGCCCAAATACTTGATTTCCATAATCTCATGTATGTGTCCGTAATATACATCATCTCCTGTTGGAGAACAAACACCAGCATCATAGGTCGTACGCGAACGTCTCCTCTTTTCAGTTGTGAATGCATATCCTCGAGTACAAAATCTCAGATATGACTTCACAACATAGTTTGGTCCAACCACCATCTCGCGTATCCAATTATCATATGTTTCACCTCTGGCCAAACCAGCAGACACCTATTAATAGCACATATATAATGAATTAGTATAAATATGTGATAAATGATATTTTAATTTTTTAAGGCACTCACATAAGTAAACATCCATCCAACAAATTCTCTCTGCTTAATTTCTTCTAGTTCCTCCTCTGTGGCGTATCTATATTCGAACCGCTTTTCTGCCATGAAAATCATGTACATGTGATGACAATAATGTAATTAATTAAGATATAAATGTTAATTTATTAAAATAAAAATTTGTAAGATAATAAACTTACCTCTCATATTGAAGAACATCTTCGCAGTTGGTGAGCAAATATGTTTGCAAATGACTTCGCTCCTGCCAGTAAGTCGACGGTCCTTTGGTTTTCCGCTAAGTCGTCCAACATCTGTGAAAATATCTGGAACCTTAACATGATATGTTGCCCGTTCGCCTCTATCATCATGCCGAGCATGTCTTCTGTTTTTGGTCTGAACTCCTGCTGGAAAGTAGTACTCGGCAAAGTTTGAAATTTCTTCACTGATCATTTGTGTGACTATAGAACCTTCCACCCTACTTAAATTTTTCACATTCTTCTTCAAATGGAACATATACCACTCATACAGATACATCCATCTATACTGCACAGGACCACCAAGTTCCAATTCTCTTGCCAGGTGAATAACAAGATGCTCCATAACATCAAAAAATGAGGGAGGAAATATCTTCTCAAGGTTGCACTGAATCACGGCTATGTTAGTCTTCAGATTTTCAATACCTTCAAGAGTCACTGATCTGGTGCATAGATCGCGGAAGAAAGCACTTATCCCTGCAATTGTTTCATGAACATTTCGTGGTAATAGTTCCTTGAAGGTAAACGGAAGGAGGCGCTGCATCAACACATGGCAATCGTGACTTTTCAAGCCAATAAACTTTCCTTTCTTTCTGTCGACACAGTTACGCAAATTAGATGCGTAACCGTCTAGAAACTCCACATCGTTTGAAATCCAATCAAAGAACACATTTTTTTCCTCTGCATCAAGTCGGTATATGGGAAAAGGAGCCCTACCATTCCCATCAACATGAAGTTCTGAACGAGCACATATATCGACTAAATCCAGTCTTGACTTCAAATTATCCTTTGTTATACCTTGAACGTTAAGGATCGTGTTCATGAGATTGTCAAAAAAGTTCTTCTCAATATGCATGACATCTAAATTATGCCTTAGCAGATGATCCTCTCAGTATGGCAGATGATCCTCCCAGTATGGCAGATCCCAGAAAATATTTTTTTGTGCCAGTTATGTAGTTCTCCAACAGCATCTACCGGAAAATGCTCATGTCCACCGACGTCTGGCGTCCTTGCTGCACCAAAATCTCTTAGTTGTGTCTTCAAACCTTTCCCACTAACTTCTTCAGGTGGACCATCAAACACCTGCTTGTTCTTCCTAAACAAAGTCTTACTCCGACGGTATAGATGATCAGGTGGTAGGAATTGTCTGTGACAGTCAAACCAACACGTTTTTCTTCCGTTCTTTAGTTGGAAATCATCTGTGTCATCTTGACAATATGGACATGATAGCCTCCCATGTGTTGTCCATCCAGATAACATACCATATGCTGGAAAATCACTTATTGTCCACGTTAGTACTGCCCGCATTTGAAAGTTCTCTTTACACGAAATATCGTATGTTTCAGCACCTTCAGCCCATAGTTGATGTAACTCATATATTAGTGGCTGAGGAAACACATCAAGTGATCTCTTAGGATGCTCTGGTCCGGGAACGAGAATGGAGAGAAACATAAACTCTCGTCGCAAGCACAAGTTTGGGGGTAAGTTGTATGGTGTAACAATGACTGGCCATAGAGAATATTGTCTTCCACTCTTCCCATATGGGCTGAAACCATCAGTACATAATCCAAGGTAGACATTTCTTCTCTCATACGTAAAGTCAGGATACTTTGATTGGAAATGCTTATACGCTTTTGCATATGAAGGATGTCTAATCTCACCATCTGTTGAGTGCTCCGCATGCCATCTCATTCGTTGCGCTGTGCGTTCCGAAAGATACAACCTCTGCAACCTTTCCGTCAAAGGCAAATACCACATCCTTTTAAATGACACTGGAACTCTTCCACTCGTATCTTTATAACGAGGCTTCCCAAAAAATTTGCATGTAATCCGCTGGTCATCCGCCCTCCAATAAATCATGCAGTTATCGCTGGATACATCTATTACCTGATAAAATAAACCAACACCAGCTACGAGTTTATGAACCTCGTAGTATGAACCTGGAGCTACATTATCCTCATGTAGAATACCTTTAACAAAATCAGCTATCGAATCCACACAGTCTTCAGCCAAGTTATAATCTGTTTTAATGCCCATCAGTCTTGTAGCAGATGATAAAGCTGAATGACCATCTATGCAACCTTCGTACAATGGTTGTTTTCCAGCATCCAACATATCATAAAATCTCCTAGCTTCTGCATTGGGTAAATCTTCTCCTCTAAAATGATCATTTACCATCTGCTCAGTACCTACACCATAATCTACATTCGTTCTAATTGGTTCTTCTAATCTAACCGCCGGCTGAGGTTCGCTAGTACTACCAAGTTCATAATTAGTTTTCCCATGATGATACCAAATTTTGTAACTTCGTGTAAACCCACTCAAATATAAATGAGCCCAAACGTCCCACTCTTTAATAACCTTTCTATTTTACAATTAGAGCAAAGACATCTTAACTTACATGTTTCTGCTTCCGGTTGTCGGCGAACTAACCCCATGAATTTGGTTATACCTCGTTGGTATTCTTCCGTAAGCAATCTCGTGTCCGGATCCAAATGAGGTCGATCGATCCAAGAACGAAAATAATTTGAAGAAGACATGTTTTTTTGAAACCAAATTCGTGATAGTAGGAGGGAAGAAGAAGAAATGGAGTGAATGAAGAGGAAGATGGGTGGCTGTATTTATAGATGGAATCCTGCCGATATACTGAGGAAATTCCGAGGAGAACCGATACTTCCTCGAAATTTCCTCGAAATTTTTTAAAATCCCTCAACGGCTCTCTAACGGCTACAAAAAGTCCTCGGAATTTTTAAAATTCCCGTCGGTTTTTTCCGACGAACATGGTTTCCTCGGTATTCCCTCGGAATATACCGAGGAAATGTGTCTTCCTCGGAATTTCCTCGGAAAATTCGGAGGAAATTCCGAGGAAACCACATTTCTTGGTTTCCTCGGTATTTCCTCGGTTTTTGGTCAGAAAATTCTGAGGAACTCATTTTCCTCGGTATGTCCCTCAGA
>CAJHQQ010005891.1:0-13393 GCA_905132885.1 Moricandia moricandioides | reverse complement strand
ACTAGTGACTCTTTAAAATAGAAGGATAATGCATCCACCACGTGGGTGGTTGAAGTGCAATGTTGATATATACTGGGTAAAGAAAAATCACACTTTGGGTTGCGCTTTGGATTTTTAGAGACTCCCAAAGGGCAGTGAAATGGCATAGCAGAAGATCTTTCATAGGTATCGTTAATTTGAGAGATGCTAAATTGCAAGCTGTTTCCTGGACTATCGAAAGCTTAGTATATCATAGACTAGATAGGCTTGTCTTAGGTATAGAAGACCCGATTATGATTGGTATTTTGATTCGACCAAAGGCTTGGCCTTCTTTTAAGGTTGAAAGTTCCTTGTTACTTAATATTTTGAGGGATATCCTTAAATGGAAAGCCACGTTGGAATCGAAGGAGACTAACAAAGGAGCTTATCTCATCGCCAAGAGTGCCTTAACAACTCACTTTGGGCAATCTTATGTTGCAGGCTTTTTGTTAATGAGGAAGTGGGATCCTTTGCTTAGTCTCTTGAATTGGAGAAGGTGTAATTTTTTGTTCTTTCCTTCTTTTTGATTATTGGTGTATTGGAATGTATTCCTTTTCTATTTACAGGTATGCTTGATCTATGTAAAGAAACATTTGATCTAGGTTATAATATTTTACCTTGGAGGAAAAAAAGAAGAAGGATAAATGCATCTGTTGAACTTACCGTAAAAGTGAAAATAGTAATTGTTTAATAAAAGAGGGAAAAAAAATAGTCAAAAATAACTTAAAAAGAAGGAAAATATAAATGCTTAAATTTTTTTGTCACAAAAATAATTAAAAAAAAAAACTAATACAGATTTTATTAAAGAGAATAAATATACATTTCTGTATCTAGGATTAAGTAATTTGGATTTAGAGTTTAAGCTTTGAAGTGAGTCTTTCTAATTGAAGTTTAAACTAAATAAAAATTAAAAAAAATTCAAAATAAAAGAATATTTCAGGTATTTTTTTCCTGAAATAAAAACGTGTATATATAATAAAGATGCCGATAAATCCACCGATAATTTTCGTGAACTAACTAAAAATAAGGTCTCACTAAGATTAGCGAAGAAGATCGTCTTCGTTGATGAGGAATAAACTAACCTTCGTCGACACACAAACACAGATCAATCAATCTAGATATAAAAAACAACACTCTTGAAAGACAGAACATGTGAGGTACGAGAGCTGCGAAATTCCGATGCAACAACAACAGCACACATAGTGCTTAGATATGTTTGCGTTCATAAATATCAATAATAGGATTTAGAAGATTTACCCAAAGCTGCATCCAGAAGAAAGAAAACTACCGCCAATCAAAAATATTAAGGCTGGATATAACAAATGATGTTCTACATAAAAGGGGAATTTCTCGACTTCGACACTGGATATTTTCGGTGGAAAGAAAAGCTCCGGCCAGTGACATCACCCAAGATTTATCTGCCAACATCTGCAAATAACTAAAAAAAACAAACCAAAATAACGCTATAATATCTGGTCAATTTCAAATTTTTAATATAGTGTTTTGAATATTTATTTACCCAACAATCTTGGTCTTCATCAATAGTTTGCCAGCCAATAAGTTTAAATGCATGACCTCTAATGTTAGAACATGTTATACACTCCATATTTGTAATAAGCAAAAGCCCATTAATAACCATCTTTCTTTTAACTTTATCAACAATCTAAAGACTTTACTACCTCTTAAACAGTGAAAGAGACTTCAACAAGTAGTTTCTTACAAATCTCAGCCATGATGTCTTGTGGACTACATTTAACTCTATGTACCAACACTTAATGTTTATGTTCTCCCCATAACTGATTTCGCTCAAACATTTCCTCAAACACTTTGATGTAAGATACGCAGGCTCACAACTAGTTGAGAGCATCACGAATTATCATAGTGTATATGGATCACACTAAATTAAAAAATTACCAAAATACTTCAATTAAAACTTGTTTACCTCTTCTGTGATAACACCTCTATGTAAAACTGCAATCAGTTCGCCACCTCACAACCATCACCACCACGGAATCAATAACATGCAAAGAGATCATTTACTGTCATTGTATCACTAAATATTTCATTATTGTATAACATATCAGTATAGATTTGGGAGCTATATTCTATAGACTAGGGTAAGATGATGACTGAATTTCTTGATTAATATTAACATAGCACAAGAGTTTATATACATGGAGTCACCAACTTCCTTCTCTATTCCTATGGAAAGTATATATTTACATAATAATTATGAGTATCTTCTATACGCCCCCGCAAGAAGGGCGATCGGTAGTTGAAATAGCCCAATCTTGGAAAGATGGCCGTTGAGAAGTGATCGTGTTACTGGCTTCATGAGTGCGTCAGCCAGTTTTTCCTTGGAGGAGACATGAGAAACACACAAGAACCCGGATTGGAAAAAGTTGCCGGATAAAGTGGTAGTTGAGTGAAACATGCTTTATTCTTGAGTGGAATACCGGGTTTGCATAGAGGTAGGTGGCACGTACTTTGTTACAGTATATGACTGGTTGTGAGGATAATGAGATGCCAAGTTCTTGGAGCACACTGGTGATCCAAATAATCTCACGCGCAGTGTCTGCAACAGTTCTATATTCTGCTTCGGTGGAGGATCTTGTAACAATTTTTTGTTTGTGTGAGCTCCAAGATACAAGGTTAGAACCAAGATAGATAATATTGGCGCTTGTCGAGGTAAAATCATCTCTGTTTCCAGTCCAGTCTGCATCAGAGAAGGCATGAAGATGTGGAGTTTTCTTAGCACGAAAGAAGATACCTCGGTCACGATTTCCTGCAAGATACCTCAGTAGTCGCTTGAATGCTTGTTAATGGATGTCTGGGCGCGGTGCATAGAACTTGTTGACCACAAAAGCGAAATCAGGACGTGTGAACATCACGTATTAGAGAGCTCCCACAACTGATCTGTACATTGTGCCATCAGTAAGGCTGGTTTCGGATAGGAGAGTGAGATGCTCGTTTTAGAGCATAGGAGAGGCTACTAGTTTTGTGTCTGTTATGTTTGTGCGCACAAGAAGATCATTGATGTATTTTTTTCTGTGTGAGAAGTAGACCAGAGGTAGACCTTGTGGCTTCGAGACCAAAAAAATAGATGAGTTCCCCATGATCTTTTAAGGAGAATATGTTGCTGAGAAGCTCAATAAAATGGTTGAGACGATGAGGATTATTTCCATTCACTACAATATTGTCAATGTATATCAAGACATAGAGTAGGACACCAGAGGAGCAGAGGATGAATAGAGCAGCATCTGATTGGGAATTTTTAAATTCATAGTCAATAAGGAAGGTTCGCAGTTCAACATACGCATGCTCTAGGAACCTACGTGAGGCCGTATATAGCTTTACGAGCTTACGTACATAGTGTGGTATGTCCTTATCAACGAAGCCGAAAAGTTGTACCATGTAGACATCTTCATTTAAGTGATCTTGAAGGAATGCATTATTGATGTCTAGTTGGCAAAGAGCCCAGCCTCAACTAACAACAATATCAATAACAAGTCTTATAGTGGTGTATTTGAGCACGAGACTAAAGGTTTCTTTGTAGTCAAGACCTTGTTTTTGATGATATCCCTTGCCAACTAAGCGAGACTTGAATAATTTAATTGAACCGTCTGGATTTCTTTTGATTCGAGAGACCTATTTGTTGCCGATGAGTTTGTATTTAGGGTCAGGTGTAATGAGATCCCAAGTGTGCTCTCGAAATTGCGAGTCCATTTCCTCTCCCATTGAGTGTCTCCAACGTTCATCAAAAAATCTTGAGAAACACATATAGGCTATGTTTCAGGTCTCTGTTTCATAGAGACAGCAAGGGAGAACTTCTTCTATCTTTTTGATTGCCCAAGTTCTCATAGGATGAATGTTCACCAGTTGATATGTTGTTGGTTGATCAACAACAACTGTATTTTCCTGTTCATGAGAAACAAAGTCATTAGTAGACACAGTTTGATCATTAGTTGTTGAAACTTGTGGCTTCGGTGGTGGGAGTTGTCTGGAAACAATGGAGTTGTGATCACCTGTGGAGGATACGAACCTGGGGGCTGAACTTCTGACAGAGGATTGAGTGGCACAGTCTCAGGAACATATATTTGTTGGAGCCAATCGGAAGAAGTAGTTTTCGACTGTGAAGGAGGAGAAGAAAGTGTTTTGAAAGGGAAGCTGTTTTCAATGAATTTAACATGATGAGACACATGCACTCTTGTAGTTGCTGGATCGAGATATAGGTAGGCACTTTGTGTGACACCCACCGATCTGGTCTAAGTACAACTTGACTCGACCGGTCGTGCAACAATAAAAAAGAACATGCACAACCAATCACTAGTAACTTAAACCAAAGCGAGAAGCCACAATGTGTACATAAATGATTAACCCGAAGTTCCCAGAATAGATCCAGGTACCTTAGGCCAATCCCCTAAGTACACATATCATATTAGGTACAACCCAAGGCTTTCCAACCCGACTGAGTAATACCCAATAGTTAGTTCGTCTGGACAGAGACTAATATCATATGGAACTCGTACTTAAACAAGCATTCTTTAATACATTATATAATATTCTTTCAAAAGCATCTTACAAAATGTTAAGGATTAACCTCGAGGTTTTCGGTCAACAAACTTTACACATAGGATATATCAAAACTACTTTGCATGGATAATAAAATTACCGCTAGCTAATGTTGTTCCTTCCCGTCCTAGAGTAAAGGTCTCCCGCCTACTGGTTACATGCATCACAAATGAGTCAGGAGTAACTAGTTTACTCAGTGAGTGTAATCATGCACCCCAACACATATTAATAGTATCCCGAGCAGTCGACACCATTTGAATGTGGTGGAAATATGTTCCATAATTATTATATATATAAAGCCTATCATTCCATCGATGTGAATCATATCTTAAGCATCACCTCCACAACACTCGCCATTCACTCATACGTATAATATATATATATATATATATACTAAACCCAGAAAATCACCAAGGCTAACCGAGCCTAGCGGAAAAAAATAAATATAACCATCATCTCAATCAGATATTCCAAGATCAAACATCTAATGCTGCATGTAGTTACACGGCCTCCAGGGTACGACCCCATCATCATGTCTTCATGACCTTGTTACATTTTCAGGAACAAGTCATGATAATGCTGGGACTTTAGGGAGAGTGAATATAATAAGACTTCACATGATTTATACTCATATACTTAATAATATACTTATATATTAGTACTTGAAAACAAGTACTAAGTCTCGGGGTAAACTTCAAATAATAATTCATAATATTTCTTAAGTGTTTATAATATGGAAACACTTCGCAGTTTAATATAGTTCAAGAAACTTACTTATGTATCAACCATAATCGTTTATTTTACTCAAGCAACCCTTAGTCATAACTCATGAGTCATCTATCTAAACTCACCTTTGATTATATGAGATTGGATAACGAAGAATAGAGTCGAGCTCAAGCTAATCACACTCTACTTCACTTCTGATTCAGAATGTCCAAAAGGAAGGATCTGGTTGATCCCACCACTGACCTAAAACAAAGCAGTTCGGTACACAAGATCATTAATCCAGCAGCTCAGTTTCGAAGAAGAACTTAAATCAAATCTTATCAGCTCGGTTCAGGACAAAGCCTAGGAGTTCAGATCAACTCTGTCTAGATCAGGATATGACAATTTCAGACCATAGACAGCTCGGCTCAGATCAATACTAGCAAAGATCAAATTGAGTTCAGTTCGGTTTAATTCCAGTCAATTCATAAGAACTTAGCTAGTGGTTCCATGAGGTTGATTCAAACTGAAACTAAACAAGTATGAACATTACAAAGCCTTTTACAAATGATCCGTGCAGTAGCTTAACCTATCACCATCCGGTTCTATTCAGACTGATCAGACAACAAGGGCGAAGGCCTTACCGGTTTTACTTCAGTGATGGATGAACTTGGTAGCTCACTCTCTTCATGCTAAGATCACGTCCTGACCTTCAAACAAAGAGATCAAGATTCGGTACAACTCAGGATATAACATAGCATAATTTAGGGTTTACATCATACATGAAGCTTCCTTAAAACTGATCTGATTAAACTGATCCGAACAAACTGATTTAAGGTCTTACCGGTTCAATAATCAAGACTGATAAGTTTTGGACTGATCTCACGGATATCCTAGACCAGATACAATTTTTCCAAAAACCCGAGTCACTGATTCAAAGCACAAGAGGGTTGGAAAGGGTCGTCCATGCTCAGATCTCTCTTCTGATTTATTCTGAATTTTTCTCTTAATTTTTGTCACATATTGTTCTGTCTTCTTTCTCTCTTTCTCTCTAAACTTTTTTGTCTAGTTTTTGCTCTTTGTTTCAGAACGTCCAGAGGAAATAAGAAGATGTTTTATAGCATAAGAAGTTGCTTCAGCTGAGGGTTTACTTAACAAAAAGCAGGGCTGAGAGTGGACAGGTGGAGAGCTTCTTCATCACTCCCAGCAGCCAAGCTGCTTTCCTTTCCTTCACATGAAGAAAGCTTAACTGAGTCATGTGCTTCTCACATGTTCTGGTCCAGAAAGGAAGCAAGCAAGCAGACAGACAGCTTGTGACAATCACCTGATCATTTAAATGAAGCAAACAGGCAGGTTGGTGAAAGGCACAGGACGGTCAGAAACCATTCATGATGCTGGCTGATACTCATCCTGCTTCGGCTATACTCGTCCAGATTGAATAAAATTCGACCAACATAATAAACACTCGACCAGAACTATTAAGAGAAGGCCTTTCAACCACATGACAGTCCCGTCGTAACATTAATTCATCAGGTCGATTTTATTTTTAAATCTGATCTACCAACTCCGAACTAGTCTAGCGAATTCTTTTTTGAACAAAAATTCATTGGCTCATGAGGGTTATTACACTTTGAGTCAAGGAATAGCCAAGAAAGATGCACACAGATGATATTTTATCAAGCTTGTGTTTGGCGTAAGGACGTAGCCACGGAAAGCATAGACAGATGTAGTTTGGTGATGTACCAGTTTCTTGTAAGGATTTTGAATCGAAAGCGTCGGTGTAGGTAGTCTGTTGATTAGATAAACCGCTGCAGTAAAGGCATATCTCCAGTAAGTAGTGGGGATTGATGAATGAGAGAGAAGCGCCATACCCGTTTCCATGATATGGCGATGTCGTCGCTCCACAAACCCGTTGTGTTCGGGTGTGTATGGAGGCGTCGTTAGATGAGAGACACCACTACGAGCAAGGTCATCAGCCAGTTCTATGTATTCTCTGCCATTGTTAGAGTAGAAAATCTTGAGTTTTTGATTGAACGTGTTCTCTACAATGGCTTTCAGCGAGTGAAAATTTGTCGTACGTCAGACTTGTTCATGATCGGATAGAAACATACATAATGATTATAGTGGTCAGAAAAGATAACATAGTATTTATATCCATCAACTGAGATCACTGGGGATGCCCAAACATCAAAGAACACTAGATCAAGAGGATGTGAAGAAGTAAGAGAAGTTTGAGAGAATGGTGTTTTCTGGCTTTTTGAAACTAGACAATGTGTGCAATGAAAATTTGAATCTTTATTTGATAGAGGAAGTAGAGAATTCAAAACAATAGAGTTTAAGATAGGTAAAGCTAAATGTCGTAGGCGTGAATGCCATAGAGACAAATGTCATCTAACTGAAGAAATAAAAGCTGAAGAAGATGAGATTTTTGCGGAATGACTAGGACACTCGTATCCTCCATCTTTAGACTTTCCTTGGAGTATTTGCACCCTGAGTTGAGATCCTTCTGATGAAATTGGTTCGGAAAGAATTTCACAGACAAAAGTTGTCAGTGCCTAGCTTTTTGACAAAGACAAGATTCTTTGATATTTGTGGATCTCTAAGAACATTATTGAGATAAAGTGATCGTTTAGTAGACGGGAGAGTAGATAAAGCAGTGTGTGTGATGTGGAGTCCAGCAACGTTGCCAATCTAAACCTCTTCACCACCATTGTATGGTGTGCATTAACATGTTTACGATATCAGAGGTGATGTGATGAGATGCACCACTGTCGAGAAGCCAAGATGGTGGTTCAGGAGAGCTCATCATCGCATTGTAGGCTTGGGGAGGCCACTGGTATTGCAACGGGGGAGGTCCGTTGTTGGCTTGAGAAACATTGCGAAATTGTGGACACTGTTTTTCTGTGTGGCCATGTGTGCCAAAGGCTTGACAGCGACCAAGATAGGGCTTTGGTCCACGATTGTTCTGACCAGTACGGTTGGCCTGATAGTTGGTGTTGTTGTAGGATGGACGCGAGTTCTTCTGTTTTTTGTGATGCTGGTTTGCCTGACTGGCCTGAGTTTGATGCGCCATTGCAGGAAACATCGGAGGTGGAGCAATCGGGTTTTGAAGAGCTGTTTCTCGGTTTATCAGTTTTTCATGGAGTCATCAAAGGAGATTTTTGTGTCACAAGCATGACTGATTCGATGACTGTTTTAAAGTTATCTGGAAGGCCAACGAGGATGATGTCTTTGAGATCTTCAGTATCCATAGGACTTCAAAGAAGAGCAAGGATGTAAGATTTGGTTTTGATGATCATCAACTGACTTGGACCCCTTTTGACGCTCTGTTGTAGCTGGTTTCTCAACTGTTTGATGTGGCCGCGAGTTGGTTTGCCGTTCATGGAAGCAAGGGTGGTCCAAGCTTCAAGAAATGTGTTGGCTCTCGCAATCAGTGGCTGGTTTGTTGTTTCATTGTCACCCATGAGTGCACTATAGATCAGTGCATATTGACGTGTCCATGAATCAAACGCCGATTTTTTTTTGTTTTCTTTTTGCAACCGTGATATTCGCCGGTGGTGCAGAGGATTCGATGAACTTGAGCAGGTTGTAACTGTGTAGCAGAACCTTGGCTTGAGTGATCCACATGAGATAGTTTGTGGAGGATAACTGGGTTACATTGCTCATTTTGATGTTTAAAACAAAGTTTGGTGCATCACCGGTGGTGATTGTTTATGGAGTAGCAGAATTGGTTGGTGATACCATTGAAGAAGAAAATACGATGTAACGATGTTTTGCGGAAGTGAAAAGAAGAAATGTAAACCGATCTAGGTTTTGGATCTTTGAAGATTCTGATACCATATAGACTAGGGTAAGATGATGATTGAATTTCTTGATTAATATTAACATAGTACAAGAGTTTATATATATGGAGTCACCGATTTCCTTCTCTACTCATATGGAAAGCGTATATTTAAATAATAACTACAAGTATTCTCTATATATTCAATTGAGAGTTTCAAGTGATTTTTACTAAAATGACAAATCAACTGTTATTTTCAAATAAGAATTTTTAAAGTTCTTATAAAATCTACTTTTATTGAACTTGATATTTCATAAACTAATCTAGAAAATATTTTAATTTATGAGATTATTCTTAATTATTAAAATAAAAATTTAAATCTCATAGTTTTAAATGAAATTCTAAAATGTTTTAACAAAAGAATATACTAAACTCTTCCATTCATATAAACTCATCTATATTTTATTATTTTATAAACAAATCTATCGTAGAGATGTGAATAGTAACCAATAACAATTTTAACTAATCGACAAATACAAAACTTTACAAGAGTAAAGGGACTATAGTGTAATACGTAGTAAAATATAATTCTTAAACTAATATTTATTTTTTAAAAAAGAAATATAAAGGAACCCCTAAATAAATTGTTTTTCTCCACGCCGCCGCTCTGCCGAATCGCCGTCGCATTGCACCGCCAAAATCGCTCGTAGATGGCTTACAGAGGAGGACGAGGAGGAAGAGGACGGGGAAGAGGTGGGTTTGGCGTTGAGTATGCAAAGGCTGAACCTTTTGTGATTTTCCCCGTAAGTTCAAAAACTTTATGCTTTGATTCGTCTCATCTTAATGCTAATGATGATCCTCTTGTTGCAGGAAATTACATTACCTGACCGTAAATCAATCTCAAACGATAACCAATTACTTAAAAACTTCTATTTTTTTGAAAAGTTCTGGAAAGATTCGTCTTACCACTTAGGCGATGGTGTTTCGAAGAAAGGTATCTCTCTTTCTTATTACCACCACTCTCTTAGACATTGATCTTGTAAATCTTAAAGGTTTTGTCCTTGTTTGGTTATCCAGAGAGTGAGAGTTTAGACATTGAGAGGTATTCAGACACGTTGAAGCCAAAGAAGAAGTCTAATGAGAGGGGATCTTTCTTTGACTATCTTGTTCTTAGACCTGATAACTTCCCTAAAGAACTTCTTGGAGGTTTGCAACTCTAATCATCTTGTATGTTTAGATTCTTCTTGAAAAGTTACTGTTTTGATCATATTGAAATCTTCTCAGATTCTCGAAGAGAACGGCCTGTGAAGAGAGCAAGATGGACTCAAGACGCAGGTACACATTGTTGTTTTTATTAGTTTCAACAATGTTTTACACATCAAAGAAACTCAAAAGAGTTTATGTTTTGTTTTTTTGTAGATCTTCAGAAATTGGAAGCCTTGGAGAAGCTTGAAGCAAAGCTTAAGGTATAACAAACACAGTTTACAGTTTACAACAAGTCTTGATTGTTTTGTTTTGTTTGGTTTGGTTTATAGGCTGAAGGGAAGGAAGAGAATGAAGGAGAAGGTGGTGATGATGAAGTTGAGGAATCAGAGGGAGAAGATTCTGATAATGGAGATTATGAGCAGGTTCTTCTTCTTCTTCTTCTTTCTAACTAATGTTGAAATGATGGAACATGTCACTCTTCTGGCTCTGAAGTTTAGTTACAATTTCTTCTTCTTTTATGTAATTTTTTTTGGTAGAATAAAGACTTTGATGATGACGACGACGATTATAACGAGCCTGAAGATAATGATCGTAAGTATCATCTTGCAGTCTGTGACGATTATTAACATAAAGAGAAATGACTCCAGCTAACTTTGTTTGTCTTTTCTTGTCAACAGATGATGAATTGTATTAGAAAAGCTTCTTCTTCGTCTTCCGAAAAGGATCAAGTTTTGCAGACAAGAGACTTGTCCCCAAGCTTTAGTTATAGAGAAGGTGAAAACTGAATTATGTCATCATACAAATCACTTTCAAACCCCTCTTAGAATTATGATTTGGTATATGGGATTGCATTAGCATTTGTTATGATTTGGTATATGTATGGGATTGCTTTAGTATTTGTTGCTTTCAGTTTTTCTCTTTTTTTTTTTTTGCCTTTTTTTAATATCTCATTAGCCTCAATAAAAATGCTTGAAGGATTAGTTTTGACTTACTTCAAATTCATAAGCAGAACAGAAACTGAAATTTCAGAGCTAAGTAGGTCCGAGTAAAAAAATCTATGCTTTTACAATGAAAGTGAATGTAAGAATTTTACATTCATTTTTTTTCTAGGTACTTTGTTTTTCTTGCTGTATAAATATATTATGTATACCATTAAAACATGATACATTTGGAGACTTTCTCCGTACTTTTCATCGTCATGCCATTATATAATTTTAGGTTTTCATTATCAATTAATTTTGACCAAACAATTGATTTAGGAATTATTTCAAAAATAAAAATAATAAATAAATGATATATAATCTCCCTCCTCTATTATCTTTTTATCCACTATATTTATTATTTAAAAAATATTTACGGTAGTATTTTAATATTTAAATAACTTATTATATTCAAAACTTATAATTTTACTATTTACCAAATGTTCTAAATTTATAAGATAATTTATATAAAAGTAAAATATCAGATCTATGTAACTATGAATGTTAATACAAAATCATTATAATATTGATTATCTATAGTGGGATATGTCCCTAGATTTCTTTTTCTTATATATATATTTTGTATTTAAATATTTGTAGTGATACATATCAATCAAAAAATGTTGCAATCAATTGACGATAAAGTTTTCTTCTAATTTCATGCATTTAATATATTTAATCTATTAAATTAGAGTCCAATGATTTTTTTTATGTGTGATATTTTTATTTGAACCATCTATTAAAAAGATAATTAAAATATGCACAATTTAATTATAATATCTTAATCAAAAGCAATTAAACAATTTTTTTAATTTTTTTTTAACAATATATTTTTAGAATCTTTTTAAAATTTATTTTTTGTAATTAATTAATATAAATTATAATTATCATTAAATATAATTATAAATTAACATTAATTCAGTTTTGATTTTAAAAAAAAAATTAAAACATATAAAATATTGTAATTATATTTTACTGACAGTTACAAATTAAAATAAATATTTTCAAAGTATATTAAAAAAATGATTTTGTTAGAATTAAGAATTCATTCATATTTTAAATAAAAGGATATTAAAATATATCTAAACTATTAAAATAAAAGTCATGACTCATTTCATGTATGATTTTTTGGATCATCATTAGTAATCTTTATAACTAATTTAATCATAATATCTTTTGATAATTTTTATTTTAAATATAAATATATATATTAAAAAATCTAACAAAACAGTTGAATTTTTTTTTACCAAGATCTTAAGATTAAAAAAATTATGTAAATATCACTAATTTTGAATTAATTGAAATATAACTATACGTTAATATATAAAATAAAAATTATATCTTTTCATATATTTTATAATCATAATCTATCATATTAAAATAAAAGTATTATATTAAAGTAAATATTATAAAATTATATTAAATTGATAAATTAATCTATTTTATTTTCATAAATAGAATATGTTAATGTTTAAAATATATATTACATTGGCAGAACGGGTTAACATTAGTAACTATTAAAATAGAAGATTGTAGCAAGATCCTAAGATTCATAAAATTATGTAAATATCATTAATTTTGAATTAATAATGAAATATAACTATACATTAATATATAAAATAAAAAAATTATATCTTTTTAATATATTTTATAATCATAATCTATCACATTAAAATAAAATTATTAAATTGAATTATATATTATAAAATTATATTAAATTGACAAATCAATCTATTTTATCTTCATAAATAGAAAATATTAGTGTTTAAAATATGTAATGCATTGGCAGAACGGGCTAACACTAGTAACTATTGAAATAGAAGACTTTAGCAAGATCCTAAGATTCAAAAAATTATGTAAATATCACTAATTTCGAATTAATAATAAAATATAACTATACATTAATATATAAAATAAAATTATATATTTTCATATATTTTATAATCATAATCTATCACATTAAAATAAAATTATTATATTGAAGTAAATATTATAAAACTATATTAAATTGATAAATTAATCGATTTTATTTTCATAAATATAAAATATTAATGTTTAAAATATATAATACATTGGGAGAAATGGTTAACATTAGTAATTATATAATACCTTATAAAATTAACATATTAAA
>CAJHQQ010005890.1:0-13394 GCA_905132885.1 Moricandia moricandioides | reverse complement strand
CATCGTTATTCTGAGGGACATACCGAGGGAAACTGAGTTCCTCGGAATTTTCTGAGGAAAAACCGAGGAAATACCGAGGAAAGAAAGAAATGTGGTTTCCTCGGAATTTCCTCGGAAATTTCCGAGGAAATTCCGAGGAACACCAAGTTCCTCGGAATTTTCCGAGGAAATACCGAGGAAATATGGTTCGTCGGAAAAAACCGACGGTTATTTCAAAAATTCCGAGGACTTTATGTAGCCGTTAGAGAGCCGTTGGGGGAATTTTAAAAATTCCGAGGAAATTCCGAGGAAGTGTCGATTCTCCTCGGAATTTCCTCGGAATTTCCTCAGTATGTCGGCAGGATTTCATCTATAAATTCAGCCACCCCTCTTCCTCTTCATTCCACTCCATTTCTTCTTCTTCCCTCCTACTATCACGAATTTGGTTTCAAAAAAACATGTCTTCTTCAAATTATTTTCGTTCTTGGATCGATCGACCTCATTTGGATCCGGACACGAGATTGCTTACGGAAGAATACCAACGAGGTATAACCGAATTCATGGGGTTAGTTCGCCGACAACCGGAAGCAGAAACAGGTAAGTTAAGATGTCCTTGCTCTAATTGTAAAAATAGAAAGGTTATTAAAGAGTGGGATGTTTGGACTCATCTATATTTGAGTGGGTTTACACGAAGTTACAAAATTTGGTATCATCATGGGGAAACTAATTATGAACTTGGTAGTAGTAGCGAACCTCAGCCGGCGGTTAGATTAGAAGAACCTATTAGAACGGATGTAGATTATGGTGTAGGTACTGAGCATATGGTAAATGATCATTTTAGAGGGGAAGATTTACCCAATGCAGAAGCTAGGAGATTTTATGATATGTTGGATGCTGGAAAGCAACCATTGTACGAAGGTTGCAGAGATGGTCATTCAGCTTTATCATCTGCTACAAGACTGATGGGCATTAAAACAGATTATAACTTGGCTGAAGATTGTGTGGATGCGATAGCTGATTTTGTTAAAGGTATTCTACCTGAGGATAATGTAGCTCCAGGTTCATACTACGAGGTTCAGAAACTCGTAGCTGGTGTTGGTTTATCTTATCAAGTAATAGATGTATGCAGCGATAACTGCATGATTTATTGGAGGGCGGATGACCAACGGATTACATGTAAATTTTGTGGGAAGCCTCGTTATAAAGATACGAGTGGAAGAGTTCCAGTGCCATATAAGAGGATGTGGTATTTGCCTTTGACGGAAAGGTTGCAGAGGTTGTATCTTTCGGAACGCACAGCGCAACGAATGAGATGGCATGCAGAGCACTCAACAAATGGTGAGATTAGACATCCTTCAGATGCAAAAGCGTGGAAGCATTTCCAATCAAAGTATCCCGACTTTGCGTATGAGAGAAGAAATGTCTACCTTGGATTATGTACTGATGGTTTCAGCCCGTATGGGAAGAGTGGAAGACAATATTCTCTATGGCCAGTCATTGTTACACCATACAACTTACCCCCAAACTTGTGCTTGCGACGAGAGTTTCTGTTTCTCTCCATTCTCGTTCCCGGACCAGAGCATCCTAAGAGATCACTTGATGTGTTTCTTCAGCCGCTAATATATGAGTTGCAACAACTATGGGCTCAAGGTGCTGAAACATACGATATTTCGTGTAAAGAGAACTTTCAAATGCGGGCAGTACTAATGTGGACAATAAGTGATTTTCCAGCATATGGTATGTTATCTGGATGGACAACGCATGGGAGGCTATCATGTCCATATTGTCAAGATGACACAGATGCTTTCCAACTAAAGAACGGAAGAAAAACGTGTTGGTTTGACTGTCACAGACGATTCCTACCACCTGATCATCCATATCGTCGGAGTAAGACTTTGTTTAGGAAGAACAAGCAGGTGTTTGATGGTCCGCCTGCAGAAGTTAGTGGGTTAGGTTTGAAGACACAACTAAGAGATTTTGGTGCAGCAAGGACGCCAGACGTCGGTGGACATGAGCATTTTCCGGTAGATGCTGTTGGAGAACTACATAACTGGCACAAAAAAAGTATTTTCTGGGATCTGCCATATTGGGAGGATCATCTGCTAAGGCATAATTTAGATGTCATGCATATTGAGAAGAACTTTTTTGACAATCTCATGAACACGATCCTTAACGTTCAAGGTAAAACAAAGGATAATTTGAAGTCAAGACTGGATTTAGTCGATATATGCGCTCGTTCAGAACTTCATGTTGATGGGAATGGTAGGGCTCCTTTTCCCATATACCGACTTGATGCAGAAGGAAAAAATGCCTTCTTTGATTGGATTTCAAACGATGTGGAGTTTCCAGACGGTTACGCATCTAATTTGCGTAATTGTATCGACAGAAAGGAAGGAAAGTTTATTGGCTTGAAAAGTCACGATTGCCATGTGTTGATGCAGCGCCTCCTTCCGTTTGCCTTCAAGGAACTATTACCACGAAATGTTCATGAAGCAATTGCAGGGATAAGTGCCTTCTTCCGCGATTTATGCACCAGATCAGTGACTCTTGAAGGTATTGAAAATCTGAAGACTAACATAGCCGTGATTCAGTGCAACCTTGAGAAGATATTTCCTCCCTCATTTTTTGATGTTATGGAACATCTTGTTATTCACCTGGCAAGAGAATTGGAACTTGGTGGTCCTGTGCAGTATAGATGGATGTATTTGTATGAGCGGTATATGTTCCATTTGAAGAAGAAGGTGAAAAATTTAAGTAGGGTGGAAGGTTCGATAGTCGCACAGATGATCAATGAAGAAATATCAAACTTTGCCGAGTACTACTTTCCAGCAGGAGTTCAGACCAAAAACAGAAGACCTGCTCGGCATGATGATAGAGGCGAACGGGCAACATATCATGTTAAGGTTCCAGATATTTTCACAGATGTTGGACGACTTAGCGGAAAACCAAAGGACCGTCGACTTACTGAGCAGGAGCGAAGTCATTTGCAAACATATTTGCTCACCAATTGCGAAGATGTTCTTCAATATGAGAGGTAAATTTATTATCTTACAAATTTTTATTTTAACAAATTAACATTTATACCTTTTTAAAAACATTATTGTCATCACATGTACAGGATTTTCATGGCAGAAAAGCGGTTCGAATATAGATACGCCACAGAGGAGGACCTAGAAGAAATTAAGCAGAGAGAATTTGCTGGATGGATGTTTACTTATGTGAGTGCCTTAATAAATTAAAATATCATTTAACACATATTTATACTAATTCATTATATATGTGCTATTAATAGGTGTCAGCTGGTTTGGCCAGAGGTGAAACATATGACGATTGGATACGCGAGATGGTGGTTGGACCAAACTATGTTGTGAAGTCATATCCGAGATTTTGTACTCGGGGATATGCATTCACAACTGAAAAGAGGAGACGTTCGCGTACGACCTATGATGCTGGTGTTTGTTCTGCATCAGGAGATGATGTATACTACGGACACATACGTGAGATTATGGAAATCAAGTATTTGGGCATGCTTGGATTGCGCTGTACTGTTTTCTATTGTGATTGGCACGACAACACTCCAGATCGAGGTGTGAGAACAGATGCATTTGGTGTTACATCAGTACATTCGAGGCGAAAGCTGCAATATTATGATCCTTTCATTCTTGCTTCTCAGGCCGATCAGGTAAGTAAATGTTAATTATTCAGAATGATTGATCATAATTTATATTTTTACTAATAATTTTTTAAATGTTACAGGTTTGTTATATCAAGTACCCCCGGATAAGGAACAGAGATGATCCATGGGTTACTGTTACAAGACTCAACCCGAGAGGCCGAGTTCAGGGAAGTTCTGAGCTGGAAGACCCACTACAACCAATCACATCCGGTAACTTAAGTGCTGCAGAAGATGTAGCTGAAGGTGGCCTTGTAGTCGATTTAACCGACTTCGCAGAGGAAGCTGTCGTTCACGCAGAGAATGAACCAGTTATTGGAGAGTTTCACCAAGATCCAGATTCAGATTCATCCGGTGATGACGACTCGGAAACAGACTAGTTTTTTTTTTTTTTTTTTAAACGGAAAATTCCGAGGAAATTCCGAGGAACATGGGTTTTTCAGTAAAAAACCTCTTGTTCCTCGGAATTTCCTCGGAATTTCCTTGGAATTTTCCGAGGAAATTCCGAGGAACAGGGATTTTTCATACCCAGATCACAGTTCCTCGGAATTTCCTCGGAATTTTCCGAGGAAATTCCGAGGAAAGGTACAATTTTCAGGGTTTCCTCAGAATTTCCTCAGAAAATTCCGAGGAAATTCCGAGGAACAAGAGGTTTTTAACCGAAAACAAGGTTTTGCGGATTGATTAACACATATATAACCTTCATTAAGTGTTTTAACCAGATTATGAATTTAAATTTGGTGTTTTAGACGATAATAAACAATTTTACGATTGCATGAATGAAAACCACACAACATAAGAGAAACACTTATGCACTTTAATAAACGTTAAAGGGAATACTTACAATTATTTATGAAATTTTCTTATTTCATGGTTTATGATCATCTATACAAAGAATCCTCAATGGTATGCATTACATTTGTATAAAAAATGAAATACGGCCCAAAAATTTGAGGTTTTGAAACCCCAAACCCCTGTTCCTCGGAATTTCCTCGGAATTTTCCGAGGCAATTCCGAGGAACAGGGATTTTTTATACCCAGATCCCCTGTTCCTCGGAATTTCCTCGGAATTTTCTGAGGAAATTCCGAGGGCATGTTACAATTTTCAGGGTTTCCTCAGAATTTCCTCGGAAAATTCCGAGGAAATTCCGAGGAACAAGATGTTTTTAACCGAAAACAAGGTTTTGCGGATTGATTAACACATATATAACCTTCATTAAGTGTCTTAACCAGATTATGAATTTAAATTTGGTGTTTTAGACGATAACAAACAATTTTACGATTGCATGAATGAAAACCACACAACATAAGAGAAACACTTATACACTTTAATAAACGTTAAAGGAAATACTTACAATTATTTATGAAATTTTCTTATTTTATGGTTTATGATCATCTATACAAAGAATCCTCAATGGTATACATTACATTTGTATAAAAAATGAAATACGGCCCAAAAATTTGAGGTTTTGAAACCCCAAACCCCTGTTCCTCGGAATTTCCTCGGAATTTTCCGAGGAAATTCCGAGGAACAGGGAATTTTCATACCCAGAACCCTAGTTCCTCGGAATTTCCTCGGAAAATTCCGAGGAAATTCCGAGGAACAGGGAATTTTCATACCCAGAACCCTAGTTCCTCGGAATTTCCTCAGAATTTTCCGAGGAAATTCCGAGGAACAGGGATTTTCACACCCAGAACCCTAGTTCCTCGGAATTTCCTCGGAATTTTCCGAGGAAATTCCGAGGAACATGGAATTTTTGTACCCAGAACCTAGTTCCTCGGAATTTCCTCGGAAAATTCCGAGGAAATTCCGAGGAAATTCCGAGGAACAGGGATTTTTCACACCCGGGAAGCCAATCCGCGTGAAAATTTTCGCGAACCCTAAGTTAATTATTCCGACGGAATTCCGACGACCCCGTGTCCGTCGGAATTCTTAAATACAAAACACAACACTTCTCTTCTTCTTCTCCGCCGCATCTCTCATTTCTCTCATCCCTCTCTTTTGTCTCCGATCTCTCTCAACACCACCCGGCGATTCCGACTACCCAACCCCACATCTCTATTCCAACTCCAAAATCATGTAAGAATCTATGTAAACCTTGTATTTTTCAATTTCTTAGGGTTTGTGAGATTAGATTTTCGGATTATAGGTTGTTTGATAGATAGTTTAGGATTGAATGGATAGTTTAAGTTAGGATTGTGGGGTTGATTGTTGTTTTAGTTTTTTTTTGGAATTATCTTTGTATTTTTAAAACGTTTTTTGTTTTTTTAAAACGTTTTTTGATTTTTAAAAACGTTTTTCTATTTTTAAAAACATTTTTAAATTATTAAAAATATTTATAAACGATTTATAACTATTTTAAAAATATTTTTGTAATTATTAACTATTTTAAAATGTTTTTAAAATGTTTTTTGTATTTTTAAAACGTTTTTTGAATTTTAAAAACGTTTTTCTATTTTTAAAAACGTTTTTCAATTTTTAAAAATATGTATAAACGATTTATAACTATTTTAAAAATATGTTTGTAGTTATTAACTATTTTAAAACGTTTTTTGTATTTTTAAAACGTTTTTTCATTTTTAAAAACGTTTTTTTATTTTTAAAATCGTTTTTCAATTTTTAAAAATATTTATAAACGATTTATAAGTATTTTAAAAATATTAAATTATTTTTGTAATTATTAAACTATTTTTGTAATTATATATATAAATCATGTATAATAATAACTATTTAAAACAAAATATTAAAATATTTTTTTAAATTATTAAAAAAAATATTTTTAATATCTATAAAACTATTATTGTGATTAAAAACTATTATTTGGGATTTTTTTTTTTAAAAAAAAAAATATATATATATATACAGGTCACATGATGATCAGAGCCGACCTCGACAGCGTCGCAGTCGTGGTGGTACGGGGAGCCACTCCATTCAGGGTTCCGTATCGCCCCATAGCTCTTACCATACATCTCCCTCTCCATTTCCCTCTCATGCTCCTCCCGCTCCCATTGGTGCACCCACTCCTGCTCCTGCTCCAGAGGGTCCTCCGGGAGTGATGAGAGTTGCGGAGTTTGTTCGACAGCCCGGTCGTGACCATCTTCCTTATCTCACTCCGTATCCACATGGACGGGGTCAAACATGGTAATTAAATCTTTTTTTTCATTAAAATTTGATTCATTTTTAATAATTTGTTCTTTTTATTAGGTTCAACCGATCCTCGAACGGGATCAGCGCATGGATCAACCGTATGATGTACTCGGCCCTCGACAAGGGACATCCGACTTTCACCGACTTCCCTGTCGACAAGCAGCATCTGTGGTTTCAACAGTTTGCGGTAAGTATTCTAATTTTTTTACTTATATTTTTAATCTTTAATATAAATTTTTTACTAATATTGTTTTATTTTCAGCAAGAATTCAACTGGAATGCCGATGAAACTTTGTATATCTATCACCACTTCGTCCATAAAGTTATGGAGAACTATGGGAAGCAGATCCACGAGTGGAAGAAGAAGTGGGAAATAAACAAGGTTCGTTTTCATTTATTAAACAATATTTTAATATAATAAATTTTTTTTTTTATTTAACAATTTTTTTTTATTAAAAGGTCCCAAAGTCGATGAACCCCACGGTCTGGCAGGAGTTGGGTGTGCATTGGAGTAAGAATGAGACGAAACAAACATCTTCCACCAACTCCACCAACCGCATGAGCGACCGTAAAGGGAAGGGCATCTTCAAGCATAACTTGGGTGCTCAATCTATTGCCACTCTCGGGGATCGCATGGTAAGCTAGTCTTTTTTTATTCTATTAGTTAAGTTTTTAAATTTTATTTTTGTGCATTTCTTCTAATTACTAATGTTTGTTTAATTTATGTTTTTTTCAAGGCGGAAGAAAATGAGGGCGAGCCGGTTGATGATCTCGCCCTAATGAAGAGGGCGTATACCAACAAGAAGACCGGCGAGATTGATGATGGTGTTGTGAAGGATGTGGTCACCCTTATCGACACTCAGCTGGAAGACGAAGTGTCTCAACTTCAAACCGAGGATGACGATTCGACGGGTTCGACCTACTTGCCTCGGGTTCGGATCAACGAAATCGTTGAATCGGTAAGTTCTTTTTTAAAAGTTCAATTCATCTTTTCTATTATTTAAATTTGGAACTTTTCTATTTCAGTCGGTTCCAAAGAAGAAGGGCCGTTTGTTCGGTTTGGGTCGTCGGTCCCGGTCGGTTCCGTCTTCTGCTGCACCACCGCCATTTGTTGATCCAGAAGTACTAATGGGTCAGTTGCAAGACAAAGATGATCGAATATCTGCGTTGGAGACCCAGATGGCGACTCAACAGGCGGGCTTTGAGGCACAGAGGAGGCTGAACGAGCAAATGATGGAGATGATGAGGAGGTTGCACCCGAACGAGGTTTTCCCGAGCATGCCAGACCCGAATTCCCAAAACCCGTAGTTTTTTTTTTTAAAAACTCTGAATGTTTTATTTTTATTTGTATGACTTTGAATTTTATATAATATGTTTTTTAATTTTAATTTTAATTTTATATTTTTGAATTTAAATTTCAAAAATTTAATTTTTTTTTAAAAAAATATTCTTTTGGGATATTCCGAGGAACAGAGTCCCTCGGAATTTTCCGAGGAACAGAGTCCCTCGGAAAATTCCGAGGAACACCTCCCTCGGAATTTTCCGAGGAACAGAGTCCCTCGGAATTTTCCGAGGAACACCGTCCCTCGGAAAATTCCGAGGGACTCTGTTCCTCGGAAAATTCCGAGGGACATGTTCCTCGGAAAATTCCGAGGGACATGTTCCTCGGAAAATTCCGAGGGATGGTGTTCCTCGGAATTTTCGGAAGTTTCCGAGGGACCTATTCCCTCGGAATTATCCGAGGACAGTGTTCCTCGAAAAATTCTGAGGGAATATGTCCCTCGGAATATACCGAGGGAAGTGTTCCTCGGAATTTTCCGAGGACTTTTCCGACGAAAAGCCGTCCTCAAAGTTTCCTCGGAATATTGTTTCCTCGGAATTCCGTCAGAATTTTCCGAGGAAATTCCGAGGGAAAATGAAATTCCGAGGAGTTTTTTCCGAGGACATATTTCCTCGGTATGTCGTCGGAATTCCTTTATTCCGACGACTTACCGACGATTTCGGCCCTCGGAATGAGCCTGTTTTCTTGTAGTGAAAACTAAATTTTGTGATATGTAAATATCATTTATATTTATTTAATTTAAATCTTATTTTATTTAAATACAACATGAGAAATTGTTAGAAATATAATAAGTTGGCTAACAATTTTCAAAAAAAAAAACACTTAATCAAAAATACTTTAATATTAAAATTTATTTTTAGTGATTATTTTTTAGGTTTTAATATTTAAAGACCAAAATTAGATTCATAAATTTATAAAGATGTTATATACATTACTCTTAAACAATTATAAATATTAGTTTAGTCTTTTCATTATAAATTTAAAATATTAAAAAAAAATATTTTTAAAGATAAATTTGTAAAATAATATTAAATTTAAGGTGAAATTGAAATTCGGCCACGCTTCTTGAATTGCATCAATGCTATATGGATGATATGTTTGTCATCGAGTTCCCTTAAAACAATTTCATAAGGAAAGAAACTATACGATTGGTTTAGAGACTTTCGCTATCGTAAGGTTGTTCTCGAATGTGTATACCAAATCATATATGATAAACACTTTAAAATTATTTTTGTTTACATAATGGCAATGGATAATACCAACTACGTTTCTACCTAATCGACCAATACTTCTTCTTTTTCTGAACGCTCGACCAAACTTCTAAATGTTATTTTTTCTTCATATGATTGAATATAATGCACTAAAATTTTGGTAATATATAAATGTTTTAATACAAAAATAATTATTATGGGAAATAGTAGATCCGTACAGAAAAGCACTACAATAATAAGGATGGGATGTGGGCATGATGAGCGAACGTAGCGGTGGAGCTGAACCTTTTCATCTCTTTAATTTTGTCTTTTCCGATTGTGTCGTTGGAACAATCTTAGATGTCAATTTATTTTATTTAATAGACATAATAATACTTCTGTTAGGAAAATGGATCGGTGTGGCTTATGGATCACATGATAAGATCTTGACCAAGCACCGATAACAAGCAACGACTAGCAAATTATTTTATGCAAAGATTTAATGTCCATGATGCAATTGAATTTAATATTTTTCAAGCTAGTTAGCTAAATTCAAAGTATTTCAAATTATATTTTAAATACATAAAAAACTGTGCTTAGTTACAAAATTATATATCCCTCCGTTTCAGTGTAGATGATGTTTAAATGATTTTTGTTGTTTTATAAATAGATGATGTTTTTGCATATCTAAGTAACTTTATTTTTATCAAAAATTGTGTAACCAATACATTTTTAATATTTACATGTATAATTAAAAATTTATATTTAAATAATATTTTAATGTTATTTTTTTAAAAAAAAATCTTTTTTGATATGTGTGTAATTATGCAAAACATCATCTAATAAAAAATGGAGGGAATATTATCTTTATTGAAAGAAAAAAAGGTTGTTGAAAAGAATGATCACTAAAACCATGCATACTAACGGAATAATACCATCTTAATTGTTGTGGTACATCAAGCTTTTGTCGCTTTTCCCCATACGTGATTAGCATGGCATCAAAACTTTAACGTGTCTGGAACCAAGTTAAGGTATGCCCTTACGCTATTTGTCTTTTTAAGGTTTATGATATTCTTTTCATCTCTGCGTTTGTCTTAATGTGTTCGATTTCTTATCCTAATCTATTATCTTTTTTTTATGGAGAAATTTTAATTTTACCAAAAAGTTATTGTCACTTTTCAAAATTTCTTTAATAAATAACTATTTTCATAAATATTTTAAGTATATGATGAAAAAGACTAAGCTAACATTTATAAATATTTAAGAATAACTTATAAAAGATTTATAGAATTTTATAAACACAATTTCACTCTTTAAATAACAAACTCTAAATAATAATCATTATGCATTGAACCCAAATATTAATATATTTTTGATTAAATTTGACAAATATATTTTTGAAAAGTGATGTCAAACTTATACTCTTTTCATATACAAATGTATGATATTTTAACTTTTTTGTATACAAAAGATTGATGTTCTACCTTTAACTAATACATTTTGATTTAAAATTAAAATATAAATCAAAATGTAGAAATGTAGGTGGTTAAATTTTATTGAGAACCAAATAAAACAAGAAACTAATTAAAAGTAAAATAAAAAATAATAGATTTAAGTAATTATTTTTTTATATATGTGCATGATACATTTGTATTCAGAAGGAATATTATTTCTAGCAATTTCTCATAACTGAATATACTTCTAAAAAATAATAGTTTAATTAGATTAAGCAATTTCTTTATTTTATTGTTAACTTTGATTCGTTCACAAAGGAAGAGAGTTCTACCTCTTGACAACTTAAAAACTCAAAACAGTACTTGTGAATTTACTTTTATCTTATTAATTCAGAATCACTTTGAATATTTATCGTGGCATGTTTTGTTTTTGGAATTATTCATGAAGTTATCACTAAATAAACACCTGATTCTTATCCCTTATATATTAATCTCGGAGTATTAGAACTTTTAAGGGTAGTTACGTGTCATCACCACAATGATTCTTAGAATCCTTAGAAAAAAGTTGGTCTATCTAATTATATATTATACTTTTATTAAATTAACATTCATATTGATTAGTAGTGTATAAAAAGATATTTTACATTCTTTCCTTAAATAAAAGCTACAGAATTACCTAATATGATTAACATATATGTGACAATTAATGTTTTGAATAATAAAGATTTGATAATATATTTTGTATTCTTCATCATTTTTTTAATTTATGTTATAAAAAAATTAAACACTCACATTAACCATATAATAAAAAATCTAAAAAAAAATTCTTACATGTTATATTATAATTTTTTAAAAAACAATTATAAATTACTAAAACAGTAAAAACATTACAATCAAAATTTTGTGAACAATGTTTTTATTTTTTTGTTATAAAAAAATACAAATGATCATAATATCATATGAATATTAAGTATCATTTAATATGGATTCAGATTATATATATATATATATATATATATATATATATATATATATATATACTTTAATATTTTTTAAATTAAACTATATATCATATAAAATACATATATGTTAATTATATACTTAGATAGATCATTACAACATATTTTGGTACAAACATGTCATTATAACATATTAATATACGAGCTATATATATATAAATCCTGGAATATTAAAATCATTACAAAATAAGTTATCAATTCTAGGTAAGTTATTGGTTTCTCAATTATTTAATATATAAATATATATATATATATATATATATATATATATATATATATATATATTATTTTATAATATATATGAGCTATATATATTAACCATGAAGCTATATATACGAGCTTTTTGGTAGTCACATGTCATCACTACAATGATTTTTAAAATCTATAAATAAATACGTTAGTCTCTAAATATATATTATACTTTTTATTAAACTAACTATCAGATTAGTTATTCGTGTATAAAATAATAATTTCTATTCTTTCATTATATAAAAACTACAAAATTACCTAATATGATTGACAAATATGTGACAATTAATGATTTTGAATAATAAATATTTGATAACAATATATGTATCTTCCATCATTTTTGTTCAGTTTTATATTCTTGAAAGACATTTAAAAATCACATAAGTATATAATAAAAAAAATCTAGATTTTTTCTAATTTGCTATATTTTAAAATTTATAATATAAATTACTAAGACTGTTAAAAATCTATGATGGAATTGTTTTGATCAATTGTTTAACTTTTTATTATAACAAGATATAAATGATCATAAAATCATGTAAATATGAAGTCTCATTTAATATATATACATTTATTTCAATATCGTTTAAATTAATATATATATATATATATCATATATAAAATACATAAACATGTTAATAAAAATAATATTCATATTAATAAAAATAATACTTTTTTCAAAAAAATATAAAAAATTTAATAAAATCATATGAGTATCAAGCCTCAATAAATAAATATTTATATTACATATATTATATATTATATATCTATATCAATATTATTTGATTTTAATCATATACTATATAAAAAATAAATGGTTTATTTTGTTTTTTATCAACAAAAAAATTTGTAAATAAAAAGAAAGATTGTTTTTATTTATGTTCTTACTCGAATTTAATTATATACGTAATATTTATTGGCTCCTCAATTATTCAATATATTTATTATTGTATAATATGTAAATTAATACAAAATAAATAATATTATCTACAAATAATTTGTATACATAATTAATTTTCTTTCTGCGCAAGCGTGGATCTCAAATGTTACTTGATCATATCATTTGAAAAATATATTTCTTCATATCGAAGTGAGATGGTGAATTATAACATTCGAATGATATCACTGAAGCTCAATGTAAATTAAATAAATTTAAAAAAAAATATCAACAAACATCACCCTACTCATCAACATTATATTGACGATCAATAACTATACGTTTGAAGACTTATGACATCATGGTTGAACAATCAAAATTAATATTCAATAAAAATTAGTATATTAATTTCACTCGCGTATGCGCACAGATAATCATCTAGTACATATATTAAACGACCATC
>CAJHQQ010005889.1:0-13400 GCA_905132885.1 Moricandia moricandioides | reverse complement strand
ATTCAGTCTGCACGCCTAGAATCGATCGAATCCGACTAGATTCCGTCGATCGATGGCGCTCTAACATAGCGTAACAAGTTCTTTAACATTATGTATACTATTACTTATCGCAGTATATATTCTATTTATGAAGGTTTACACGGTAGTTCGAATACACCATCGATCGACACCATATGTACACCATCGATCGGCGATGATGGTTCACCATCGGTCGATGCTCATCTACTACCATCGATCGATACTCCTAACAGAGTTGGTATATTCGACTATCTCTAACACTGTTTACTTATGATTTAATTTCTCATAACCAATCTGAGGCGGATTACACTGGGGAAAGTGTAATTTAAGTCTCAGGGAGGTTCACTAATGCTATTTTATTGTTTTTGAGTTTTATTTACTATCTATATATAAGTTTTTTGAAAAAGTTTTATTGAGTCAAGAAGAGAACTATGATCAAAATTTATTATTGACTAACCACACTTTAGCACCATTCTTAGAAGGTTATTTGCAGAGATTACTAGAAACACCAAAGTGGATCATCTTGCCACTATATCACACTTACTTAGAAAGTTTGAAGGAATCAAAGCTGATTTCCAACACTACTCCTGACATTATTTTCTTATTTTGGGTTTTGGTATACACTGAATCGGATTCATTCTACAAGTCTGGAAGGTAACAGTCTGTGTGCTTCTGATTATCCTCTCTCTCCCCATCAGATTAAAAAAGAAGTCGAATATGATTTGGTGGCTACAAACATTAAAGCTTGATTCATATGATCCTTGAAAGAGATAAAGTTCAAAAAGAAGTGAACAGGATCTGGTGACAAAAACCATTAGGGCTTGATTCATGGAAGTCTGTCCAAATATCTCAGTCAATTAAAAAAATAAAATGATACCTCAAAAAGAAGGGAGACATTGATTGAGAAGAAGTGAGAAGAGAGAGAGAGAGGAAAAGAATCAGAGAAGGCTTCTTGTGTGTTCAGAAACTTGCAGAGGTAAGAATCCACATATCCTTTGATCGATACTCCCAAGGTAAAGCCTACACTTTTATTTTATGCAAAGAAATCAAATTAGTAGAGGGGTGAGTCAGACTAGTATTCGCTAAGTTGTTGGTAGAATGGAATTGGTTGCTATGCTAGGATATGGTATATAAAGTTTCTCTGTGATTGACTTGATAGGATGTGGCTGCAACAAAGTAAGGTGACCGTTATACTATATATTATGTGAGTCTTCGCTTTTCAAAACCTCTTTCGGAGGCTTGTTTGCTTGAGGACAAACAAAAGGTTAAGTCTGGGGGGAGTTGATATATCCTATTTATTACCAGTTTCAGGCCATATTATAGGCTCTATTTAGGGTCTATTATGTGTGTCTAGGCTATGTTTTAAGGTCTTTACAGGTCCAAGTACTTTTTGGAGATACATGGAGATACTTGGAGGTTTTGGAGCATTTATAGGAGAATAATCTGTAGCATATCAAGTACAAGACTTCCATCGTTCGATGGCCCTACCTTGGGGTCGAACGATGTTACATGAAAAGGATCGATCGTTGTTTCATGTCTGACATAGATCGATGACCAATTCGCAGACAGCCAAAAGATAACAAGAATACCCCTAGACGAGTTTTGATCTAGATTTTAGAGTTTTATATTTATACTCTACAGATGACTGAGAAAGAAGAGCCGAAAAGTCAGAAGACCTAAGAGAGAGTTTTAGTTGGAACACATTGCTACATCTATTGGAGAGAAAGATCTGATCATCATTACAGAGAAGATCTTGAACTCCTTATCTTTTTACTCATCTTATTCTATGCGATTTATTCAGAATTTATTCATGTTCTTTATTGCTATGTCTGAGTAGTTCTCTATTAGATATAGGGTTATTCAATGGTATTAATTTATTGTTGATTTTATAGAAATTGTTAGGGTAATCTCCTTGGTTCTTTGTTTAAGTTGTTCTTAATGCTAAGTTGAATTTGATCACCTCAATCTTATAAATTAGGGTTCTATAGCGCGAGCGAGAGCCTGGTTATAACGTGGAATCTATCTTAAACAATCTAAATAAATAGTAACAAACGAGAGTTGAATTAGAATTAGATAATCCATCAAACCAGTACTGATTAGAATGAGCATCGATCGACGCCATATTATTGCCATCGATTGACGCTCGGGAGAGATGTGCGAGAGCGATCTCCTAAGCCCTAAGGTTTAAATTTAGAACAGTGCTTAATAAAACCATAGCAATCTATTAATATGCATTATCCAAATCTACCTAAGAATTTTCCCTAAGTCTAATCTCTTAATTTAACCCACACAAACCAAATCAATCTTAAAATCGCTTTATTGTTATTGTTTAAATTCATCTAGCTTTAATTCGAAAACAATAAGTCTATTGTGAAATCTTAGAGTCTCTGTGGATTCGATCCCTAAGTACTACACTGAACCTCTTAATTGAGACAGTAAAGTAGGAATATAGGGTCAATTTGAAAGTGAGAAAATAAACCCCACCTCAATAAGCCGGTTAGGATCTCATCAGGAAAGACATCTTTGTACCTCTCCATAAGGGTTTGTACCTCCTCATCTGGTAACTCCTTGACCTCAAAACCCGCAAAACAACCTTCCTTAAAGACCATTAGTAGCATCTGCGTCTCATATAAAGACTTAATCACTTGGCCAGAAGTAATATAAAGGTTAGTCTTACTTACCTTGTGGGTCTGGGATATTGCCTTTTGAATGTCATGGACCTCTTGGGGGCTGAGAGGTGCTAGGGTGTGCTTCTTGTTGTTGTGGGTAAAGTTGTAGACATTGGTTCGGCCATGGTGAATGGTTTCCTTGTCAAATTGCCACGGTCTACCTAGAAGTAGATGGCCGGCTTGCATGGGCACCACATCACACTTAACTTGATCATGGTACTTGCCAATGCTAAAGGATATCACCACTTGCTCGACTATCTTAGGCTCAGGTTTTTCATTTAGTCATTTGAGTAAGTATGGACAAGGTTTGAAGTCTTGACCAAACCTAGCTTATCAAGAAGATACTTGCTATCCACCTTAGTACAAAAACCACCATCTATAATCAAGGTACATACCTTTTGCTCAATATTACATCTTGGATGAAAGATGTCTTCTCTTTGGACCGTTTCTGGATCGAATAGGGCACTAAGGGATCGCCCAGTAACCAGAAATTCTCCGGTTTCCGGATAGCTGACCACCTCGTCATCAGTATCAAGCGGTTCCACCTCTGCCTCATCTTGAGACTCGTAATCACCATCGAGCTTGAGGATCATCACACGCTTGTTTGGGCAGTCCTTTGCATAATTCCCTTTTCCCTGACATTTAAAACAAGTGATGTCACGGGTCCGTTGAATTTGAGCTTGAGACTTAACTTGGTCGGATGGACCAGTCTTGGTTGGCTCGGCTTGGTTTCTTTTGAAACGGTTGTCCACCTCAATGGACTTGCCCTTGTCAACACCCTTAGCACCAGTAGACGTCCAAGGATTCTTGCTCCTAGCAGTGGACACGTTCTTCCTCCTAATGTGTTGCTCTGCTTGAATGGCATAGTGAAGTAGTTCTTTGAAGTTCTCATACGGTTGCCTCTTCACCTTGCGTGCAATACGGTCTTGTAACCCGTCCAGAAATTGGGCCATCAAGGTCTCCTCTATCTCACGAGTCTTTAGCTTGTTGCGTAGAGCTTCAAACTCCTCAAAGTACTCCTCCACAGTCCTAGTTCCCTGAGACAATTTACGAAAACGTTTATGTAGGTCCCTTTGATAATAAGTTGGAACATACCTGGTGCGAAGCTTGGATCACATCTTGTCCCACGTCTCAACCCTATAGGCTCGACCAGCATCAGCGACCTCTCGGTCCCACCAGGCGAGGGAATTTTCAGTCAATTGTGCTGCGGCTAGGGCGATCTTCTTGGCATCAGAGTATCGGTAGTAGTCAAAGATGTACTCCATGCACCTCTCCCATTCGACGTATGCATCCGGTTTAACCTTCCCGGAAAAACTGGGAGGGTTCAGATTGAGGTCCTTGCCTCCCTTCCATGGAATGTCTTCATCCTGATTCCTCCTCCGGACCTTGGACCCGATTTTCCCCTCGACCACCTACTCTCCCACGGACTGGTCGACGTGCACCTCGGTCGGGTGGATCGGAGTCAGAGCTATCTCCTTCAGTTTGGGACCGGGGATCCTCCAATTATGGATGGTTTCTGCCCCTGGGTCGGGGTTCACCAACTCGGTTCCCTTGCTCCAGTTGGGCAAGTTTTGCGGTCACATCAGCCAGGGCGGTGCTGAGTTGGGCTTGGCCGGCTATCAGCTGAGCATTGATCTCGGCTTAGTTCGGTCCTCCTTCACCTAAGTCTCCCATGTCTCGCCTGAAAAAATAAAAGAAAACATCAAATCAAAAGGAAATAACGAAAAGAAAAGGCTGAGTAGTAACTTAAATACAAATGGAAGATTACTTTTAAAAAAATGAAAATAAAATAAATCAACCAATCTAATTTAAATAAAAGATCCTTAAGACTATATTCAAATCGAATATGGATGATTGATACTTAGGAATAAATGCAAGCTAATCTAATAATTCAAAAAAAAAAGTGCAATCAGATTTTAATGCAAATGGAATATCGACCTTCCGGTTAAGGAAAGTGGTCGATCGATGCACACAAAAAAAATCAACAATTGAGTTTGCTCCAATGAAAATATCTAGCAGTCCTTAGGATTAATCTCGAGTAAGGACAGCAAGACCAATCAACTAACCCTCTTTTTTTTTACAGTTTTCGGCTGCAACAAAAAAATATGAAAAAAAACAATCAATATGCAAGAACAAAAGAAAAGAATGCAATTGTGGATGTTAGGAGCCTTTAGCTCTGATACCAAAATGTTACATCCTGATATTCAGACTATAAAAAGGGATGAACTGAGGTTAGGATGGATCGGCTATGGTGCATGCGAATGGATTAAGGTTTATGCGATATGGATGGAATGAGCCGGATGATGCGATTTTACCTGAAACAAAAGGAACCTTTTTTATAAGTTTTATGATTTATAAAGATGAACAGAATGTAAACTAAATGAAGAATGATGATGAACAAAGTGACACGAATTTTATGGGTTTTTGTTTAAGATGCAAGAGTGATAAACTAGGTGATATGCGATATGAAACTAAGCAAATAAAAGGGATAGAGAGATGGATTGATGGATCCTTGTTTCTGGACGTGTGTCTCTCTCAAAAATAACAGTGGATGGATGATGAAGTGATGATGGGATTCAACTTGTTGGATGTGTATCTCTCCCAAGCAGAATCGGTGGATGGAATGGATTGAAGAATCGCCACAAGTTTGATGAGGGAAAACTTATCAATTCGAACTCCTTCTAGTTGGTTTCTCATGCAGGAACTAGAGAGAGAGGGTAGGGTTTTTGCTGGGAAAACTGACTCATATATTTCATAAGGTAAAAAAAAAGGTACAAAGCCACTTATAGGGGGTTTATATAGCACCTGATGTGGTTTGCCCTTCTAGGGGTCTTGAAGCAAAAATAACATGAAGTTCAATGCAATAAGGCCTAAACATCAAGATCGCCGACTCCTAGACTCTAACACTACAAGAAAACAGGGACTTAACAACGAAAGTTTATGAGGAAAATACTTCGTCGTAAATGTACTAGTACATTACTAGGACATTACGACGAACAATAAATTCGTCGTAATGTCCTTGTAATATTACGAAAAAATTAATTCCTCGTAATATTACAAGGACATTACGACGAATTTTATTGTTCGTCGTAATGTCCTTGTAAAAATACAAGGCTATTACGACGAATAATATGGTTGGTGAAAACGTGTTTATACTGTGCTTCAGAGAAGTAAATTCGTTGTAAAATCCTTGTGGGGTACTTGTAATAGCCTAGTTAAGGTTTTCCTAGTAAATTCGTTGTTATATCTTCACCTCCCAAATTCGAAAATTTCCTATATATATATGTTCATTCTCTTCATAACTTATCACACAAACGAAAAAAAAGAAAAGAATCAAAAACAATGTCGGATGGTAGAAATATTTACGAGTTACGGAGTTGAATGTATACGCACAAGGATGTTGACGGTAGAGTGACCGATGCATTTCTCAGGGGGCTAGAGACATTCATGTACCAGGCAGGGTGTACACCGATCACGCAAGAAAGTGGTAAGATGTTCTGTCCTTGTCGAAAGTGCAAGAATTGAAAATTTGCTCGTAGTGAAACTGTATGGAAGCATTTATTAAACAGAGGCTTTACACCATATTACTATATTTGGTTTCAACATGGAGAAGGTTATGGTGGAAATGAAGCTAGTAGTAGTAATAGTAACTTTCAGGATGCTGGTAATAGGCAAGAACCATATCATTTGCATAATGAATATAGTTACCATGAGGAGGAACAGATGGTAGATCATGATAGGGTTCATGACCTGATTACTGATGCATTTTTACTTAAAACCACTACAACAATAGTTGCTGAAAGTGAAAATGTTGAAGAACGAAACTTAGATGCGAAAAGATTTTATGAGATGTTAGCTGCTGCAAATCAACCAATCTATCCTGGTTGTAGAGAAGGTCTCTCTAAATTGTCTCTAGCAGCTAGGATGATGAATATTAAAACAGATCATAATTTACCTGAGAATTTCATGGATGCATGGGCCGAATTGTTTAAAGAGTATTTGCCAGAAGACAATGTGTCTGCTGAATATTATTATGAGATTCAGAAATTGGTTTATAGTCTTGGGTTGCCTTCAGAGATGATAGATGTTTGCATCGACAATTGCATGATCTATTGGATGGATGATGAGAAGTTAGAAGATTGTCGTTTCTACAATAAGCCCCGATTCAAACCACAAGGACGTGGGAGGAATAGGGTACCGTACCAAAGGATGTGGTACATACCAATTACAGATAGGTTGAAAAGGTTATATCAATCTGAGAGGACTGCTGGAGCGATGAGATGGCATGCTGAACATGTCCAAAGGGATGGCGAGATCGCTCATCCGTCAGATGAAAGAGCGTGGAAACATTTCAATACGGTACACCCAGATTTCGCTAGAAATATTCGGAATGTCTATCTTGGGTTATGCACAGATGGATTTAGTCCATTTGGAATGTCTAGGAGACAATATTCTTTGTGGCCAGTCATTCTTACACCGTACAACCTCCCACCAGAGATGTACATGGAACAAGAATTTCTATTCTTGACCATATTAGTCCCTGGTCCAAAGCATCCAAAACGGTCGCTAGACGTTTTTCTTCAACCATTGATACAAGAGCTGAACGACTTATGGTCATTAGTAGTGAGGACGTATGATTGTTCCTTGAAAAACAATTTTACGATGAGAGCAGTTCTGCTATGGACTATAAGTGACTTTCCTGCTTACGGGGTGCTTTCTGGATGGACAACACACGGAAGGTTATCTTGTCCATATTGTCTTGGAATGACAGATGCTTTTCAACTGAAGAATGGTAGGAAGACATGTTGGTTTGATTGTCATCGTCGATTTCTTCCCCTTACTCATCCATACCGAAGAAACAAGACATTGTTTAGGTACAAAAGAGTTGTCAGAGACAGTCCTCCTCCATATTTAACTGGAGAACAAATTGAAGAACAACTTGATCACTATGGAGCTTGGGAAACAGTTCCTCGTGAAGGGAACTGGCATATTCCTACAAATATGCCTGATGGGTATGGAGTCACTCACAATTGTCACAAGAAGAGTATATTTTGGGAGCTGCCTTACTGGAAGGATCTTCTTTTGCGGCACAACCTCGATGTGATGCATATAGAGAAGAATTTTTTTGACAACATCATGAATACAATACTCAATGTTCAAGGGAAGACAAAAGACAGCAAAAAGTCAAGATTGGACTTACTTGATATTTGCTCGAGAAGTGAGTTGCATATCAAGAGCAATGGAAAGGTTCCAGTTCCCATCTTCCGATTGTCATCAGAAGCAAAGACGACTTTGTTCAACTGGGTGGCATCAGAAGTGAAGTTTCCTGATGGTTATGTTTTTAACCTCTCAAGATGTGTTGAACAAGGTCAAAAGTTTTGAGGAATGAAGAGTCATGATTGCCATGTGTTTATGCAACGACTACTTCCATTCGCTTTTGCTGAGCTGCTTCCAACAAATGTACATGAATCACTTGCAGGTAAAATATTTTTATTATTACATAATAATTTATGTGTTATGATATGTTAACTATGATATATATGGGGTATTTTTTTGTAATATATAGGCATTGGAGCATTCTTTAGGGACTTAAGCACACGTACGTTCAAAGAAGACGACATGCAAAAACTCCACGAGAATATTCTGATCTTAATCTGCAACCTAGAGAAGATATTTCCTCATGCATTTTTTGATGTCATGGAACATCTCGTTGTCCACCTCCCGTACGAGGCATTACTTCGTGGACCTGTTCATTATGGATGGATGTATCCTTATGAGCGCTCCATGAAACATTTGAAAGGAAAGCAAAAAATCTTGCAAAGGTCGAAGGGTCCATAATTGCTGGGAGCTTGACTGCAGAAACATCGCACTTCACATCATACTACTTCGCACCAGCAGTCCGCACTAGGAAGAGGGTTCCTAGAAGATATGATGATGGTGGGGTCGTCCCAACATATGCAGTTGACGGTGCCCACACTTATATTCTGCTCAACTGTGAGGATGCAGTGACGCGTTCGTTTGAAAGGTAATTAATATATATTGTTTTAAGTTAAATATTAAAGCTATTTATGTTTTGAAGTTATTTAATTTATATTTATTTGTGTATCTTTTTGCAGCTTGTTTGTTACGCAAGTTGAAGAAGCAATACCAGGAATATCCGTAACTGAGATGGAGAAACGTAAAGATCAACACTTTGTCAAATGGTTAAAGACTAAGGTAAATTTATATGTTAAACACTATAGTATAATATTTACGATTCTAACGCTAGCTATGACTTTTATGTAGGTTGATTATGATGATCCACACTATCCGGTATGGTTTCATGATTTGGTCTTAGGCCCTGTAGCAAAGGTGACCACATCACCTATGTATTTCACACGAGGTTATACATTTCATGCTTATGAGTATGGAAAACGACGGACAACAAGTAACTACGGAGTGTGTGTGACAGGCGAAACAAACTTTTACGGGATTTTGGAGGAGATTATTGAAGTTGAGTTTGTAGGGTTACTGAAGTTGAAGTGCGTTCTCTTCAAATGTGACTGGTTCGACCCCGTTCTGAACAGAGGTACTCGGATTAACAAATTCGGTGTTGTCGATGTCAATTCTAGAAGAAGATACAACAAATTCGAGCCTTTCATTTTAGCTTCTCAAGCCTGCCAAGTTAGCTTCATTCCATACCCACGCCTTAGGGATTCCGGAATAACTTGGTTAGCGGCTATCAAAGTTACTCCTCGTGGACGAATAGTTGCTGGAGAAGAACCACCTTTGCAAGAAGAAGCGTGTATCACTGAGGTTGTAGTACCTAAACAACATACCGATGACATTCTTCTCATTGATCTGGAAAATTGTCAATATGAAGATCTTCCCGATGATATGACGGATGAAGCAGGTGAAGACGTGTTTGGTGAAAATGATGATGATCATTGTACTGATGTTGATGATGACTCGAATTACTCAGAATGAATGTAAACAAATGTTTTCAATATTTAAATATGTGTAAGACTTCAGTTATGTGTTATTCAGTTGAATTTTAGAACTTAAAATTTGAATTTTAAATAATTAATTAAAGTATTAAAACATAATTGAATTTCATTAACAAATTTCATTAAGGGTTTAGGGTTTATATTTTTATCACCAAAAAATGAGAGCTTGGAATTTAAGGGAAATGGGGTGAAGAGTGAAATATAGATGTGAAGTTATAGATTTGGGTTTTGGGGTTTAAGGATTTGACTTAGAGGGTTTTGGATATATTCGTATTAAATTCGTCGTAATGAAAAACACCGGCCTGGTAGTTTTGTCGTAAATAGGCCTATTAAATTCGTCGTAATGTGTCCTACTAAATTCGTCGTAAACTTGTCCTATTAAATTCGTCGTAATGCAAAACACGCGCGTGGTAGATTCGTCGTAATAGAAGACACGCACGTGGTAGATTCGTCGTAATTGAAGACACACGCATGGTAACTTCGTTGTAATTTTACGACAAAATTACGAGGACCATAAATTTCTATATATACTCGAGGATCAGTCACGAGGCTTGCCTCGTGCATTCCTCCCAACCTCCACTCTCTCTCTAACTCAAGGTATGTTTTTTTAAAAAAAAATTTAGGTTAGGTAGTTAATAGGTGGTTAGTTTAGGTGGTTAGATATAAGGAACATACCGTTATTAGAAACTGATTAGAAAATTGATTAGAAAACTGAATAAATATTTTTAAAACATTAATGACTTATTTTTTAAAAAAATGGAATAACAATTTTTTAAATTGATTATATATTGTTTTGAAATTGAATAAATATTTTTAAAAACTGATTAGATGTTTTTTATTATCTAATTCTATTTTTCCTTTAAATTTAGATGGCACCTAGGAGACGACCCACATATTCTGATATATTTGGATCTCGAGACGGGACATCATCTAGTTCGGCTCCATCATCTTCAGATCTGGAGGCGGTCCCAGAGTCACAGGGAGTTCCTTGGGCTCCTCCTCATCCTTATGCACCTCAGATACATCACCCGATGCCTCCACCTCCTCCTCCATATGAGGCACCTCCACCGGCCTCAGGATCCGGTGTTATCCCGATTTGTTGGTCCCTCCTTCTGCACCGTACGCTACATACACAGTGGAGGATCTTCTTTCTCAGCCTGGACGAGCAGGATTAAAGATTCTGGACCCCGATACCCTAGAGGGTACTTATTGGTAAGTTATTAATTTTATTAATTTAAATATTTTTAACATTAATTATATTTGTTATAGTCATCTAATAAATTCATAATTTTTTCAGGTTTGGCATGGATAATTGTGTCGGACGTAGTGTTTCTGACACAATCAAAGGCTACTTCGTCGAGGCTCATCCCAACTGGAGCATGACTCCCGAGCACATTAGAACTATGTGGTTCGAATGCTTTGCGGTAACAGTTTTCTATTTTCTTATTTAATAATATATTTTTAATTTTTTTTTGTAATTCTTTTAATTAATTTTTTTCTAATTCATTTTATTTTTCATTGTTTCAGCAAAGGTGGCAATGGTCTGTATCAATCAACGAGAGGGTTAAGTCGGAATTTTTTGCTAGAGCAAAGATCCGCCTTTGCAACACCGTCTCAGATTGGAAGGACAAGTGGAAGTACAACGGCTATGATGCCAAACTCACCGAGCTCACGAAAGAGGTATGGGATGGCCTCATCGCCTATTGGAAGTTACCGGGCTCGGTCCGTAAGGCGAACAGTTGCTCTGCTTCCCGTATGACCAAGGATGCAGACGGTAACTTGCCCGGGCAAAATCCCCACGCCGGAGTTCGTCTACGAGTTGTAAGTATTATTAATTTTAGGTTTATTTTTTATTTTTCTTAATATTATCTTATATAAAAAAATTAAAACTTACATTTTGTATGCTTTTGTAGGCTAAGAAGACCGGAGTGATGCCGTCTTTGAGTGATCTATTCAAGATCACTCACCAAAAAGCGAGCGGGGCTTTTGTAAATCCACGGTCGGAGAAACTCTTTCACGACGTGGCTGCTCGGGTTGAAGAGCGCGAGACGCAGCTAACCCAACAGTCTACTGATGGAGAGCCCGTCAAATTGTCTACAGCTGAGGTGGACAAGATCTTCGAAGAGGTAAATTTTATAAATATTTTTAATTCTTAATTTTATAATTCAAAGTAAAGTATATTTCATTTCTAATTTTATAAATATTTGTTTTATAAGGTCGCTCCACGGAAGAAGGGGCGGACAATGGGAATAGGATCCGTCAATGTCGTTCCAAAGGCGACTTCGTTTTACTCGTCGAGCCGGGATGAGGAGAATGCTCGGTTGAAGGCTCAGGTAGACGACCAACAGGTTCGTTTGGAATCTCTGGAGGATCTTCTCGATGTTATGGCGGTTGGAAACCCTGTTCTACAGAGAGCATTGGAGGAGAGACGCCGGAATCTCAGCGGACAAGCATCTCATGTAGACGAGCCTCGAGACACTGCGGAAGAGAACAAGACCTCCAACAACTATTTCGACAATAAACTTCAGTTTTTTTTTTAATTTTAAATATTTTGATATTGTATTATAATGTAACTACTACTTTATAACTTTTATATATATTCAGTTTTTTATATTTTTAAAATAATTTTAATTTTGAATGTTTTAAAAGAATTTTAATTTATAATTTTTTTAATATATATTATTTATTAACATTTCCATTTAAATTCCTCGTAAAATTTACAAAGAATTTCCAAGTTGATACTTGTAAATTCCTCGTAAATTTTACAACTACTTTACATGGAATTCCTTGTTTATTCGTTGTAATGTATTACAACGACTTAACATGTCAGGACATGTAAATTCGTCGTAAAAGGTACAAGGTTTTAGGGACTGTTTTACTAGGAAATATTACAAGGAGTTTACGAGGACTTTTTACTAGGCACTTACGACGAAAAGGGTCCTACTCGTTTACAACGAATCTTTTTCGTCGTAAGTGTTACGACGAATTTACAACGAATCGGGCATTATGACGAGTGTTTTACAACGAATCATGATTCGTTGTTATTTCGTCGTAATACACCCATTACGACGAAATAACTAGGAATATAGCCCTCGTTACAGGGTTGTTTTCTTGTAGTGTAAACAAAGGCTAAACAATTGCCTTGAATTATTGGACTAAAAAAATAAAAGGACTTAAGCAAATTTTCCAATACTTTCTAAAAATCGGAAATGAAATAAAATAACAATAAACCGGTTAGAAATCAAATTGAAATCTTACCAGCTTACCTTTATGGAATAGGTGGGTTACTCAGAACCGGATTGGATTGAGGTTGATTCTAGACCAAGATTTGATATGGAGATGATTAGGTAGATTCAGTTATGGGGGAGTGATCTGAATTGGATTGGACCGGTTTAGCCTTGAACCTCTGTTGGACCAGCTTGATCTTGAATCTTAAATTGGACCATTTCTTCAATCATCAATTGGTATTGCCTATCTTGATCTAGTATCTCTTGGACAGCTTTGGAGAAACAGGCTCTTATAGTCTTGGCTCTGTTCCGGGTAGTCGGGCCACTTCTGATTATGGGAACCTCTACTTGGATGGCCGCATCAACATTGCTTCTGTAATCTATTCTTTTTATGTTAATGATACACCCTTCCAGGTGTAATACTCGAAGAATAGACAAGGGAAACAAATTATGGAGTCAAGGGAAGAAGAAGTTCACAAAAAGGAAGCGGGAACTTCAGC
>CAJHQQ010005888.1:0-13400 GCA_905132885.1 Moricandia moricandioides | reverse complement strand
TTCTGCATGAGATTTTAGTGGTATTTTTGATTCTAATCTCAGGTGTTTTTTGAGGAGAAATCAAATGGTCTACAAGGGAATCAGGTTTGCAGGGTCACAATGATTTGTTTGAGCTGAGGTTGAGCAGGATTCTTTGTATCGAAAGTCTTCTTGACCGGTGTTGTGTTAAGCGGCGTGTTCTGTTGGCAACAGCAGCGGTGCAGAGTGGTGTTCAAGTCAGTGTGTTTATTCAAGTGATTGTAAGGAAAGTCTCAGGTTAAGCAGTTGGTGTATACTGGCTGTTGAGATTGGTTTCAAAGGTTTGAGTCATAAGGCTTCGGGTTTGAGGCAATGGTGATTCAGGTTCCGAAAGAGTTTCAAGCTAGCATCGGCATCAAGTTTTGGCAGATTGTTTGGAGATCTTGGTTGCAGTAACAAGTCAAGTTCATGGAAGGGTTTTTTCTGCAACTGAGAAATGACATATAAGCTGATCTATACTAGTTAAAGTGAAGCTTAATGAAGTTCATGTTGAGTTACTGATAAGTGGTCCAAGTTTCCAAGTTATGGACATTGCCAAAGGAAGATCATGATTGAAGTTGAGCGGTGAAGTTTCAAGTGAGATGAAGCTGGATGGGTTTCATTCAGATGAGTATGAACTGAGGAGAATGCAAGAATCTTGCAGGGAGTTGCAGAGGGTGAGCAGGTTTGCTCAAGCACCGGAGAAAGTTCAAGAGGAGTTAAGGCATGAAGTAGGATCAATGACAAGGTGGAGATTGTAGAATGTGTCATCTAATCTACTGAGAATTCTGTGTGATGAAGACTCTCAGCTAAAGAGAAGGTTTCACTCAAGCTTGAATAATCATGTGAAATGCACGTGACTTAGGTTTATGGCAAAAGTGTAAATAAGCAAGAAGAGCTGAAATATTTGATCCCATCAGATCATCGTCATCAACATCACGTGACGAGAGTTACGACGAGTTTGTAACAGAACGAGAGTGAGGAGAAAAGCTCGAGACGAAGAGCCAGAGCTCGATCCCGAAGAGAGCTCGTGCTCAGGTGAGCGAAAACTCTCAAGGCAGAGAGAGAGCTAGAGAGATTGAGATCCTTGGTGTATCTAGATAGCTCATACTCTTGTATCTTCTTCTTCAATTCATTCATATCTCTTGGTGATTGTAACTGAGATAGAGAGGAAGAAGGTCTCCGGTGATTGTACTCTCTGTTCATCTATTGGAAAGGTTGAGAGACTATTTCTCTCCCGGTGAGTAGCACCTTCTTCACATTGAAGAAGGGGAGTGAACACCGGTTACCAAAAACTACCGTGTCGTTTATTTCTTTCTTGATTCGAGTTCACTGTGATTGAAATTGATGCTCTAGGTTTGCGATTTGAACTACCTTAGAAGTTTGCAGGAACCGATAAATCCTCAACATTGTATTTGTTAAAAGGGTTTTGTTTCGGATTTGATTTTAGCAAAAAGGAAAGGATAATGGACAAGGGGAAAAACTGGAAGCTTGTTCCCGTTAATAGTAGGACGCAAAGGAAGATGAAGCCGCGTACTTCAGGTGTGATGTCAAACATTGAATCTTGTAACCTTTCTTCCCTGAACGGAAAGTTTATTCTTTTCTTGCTACTTATTCTTTCTGTTTCTTGAATTTTTGTGCATGTCAGGGACGAATCTTTCTCTGTTCAAGAGAGATATTGATGAACTCATAGACGAGTTTGTGGAGGTACTATTATTTATTTGTTCTCCATCTTCGTTAGTTATTTGAAGTTGTGTTTCAAATTGTTTTCAGGCTTTCAACTTGTTGAGTCTCTGGTTTTACTTGCAGGGTGATTTGACAACGTTTGATGATATGAAGAGTGTTTGGTTATCTCGAAAGTTTTCTTACATATATCAAGCCTTCCCTAACACCAACTTAGCCTTTTTCATTCAGTCACTGTATTCTCATACCATTGGTAAGTTTAAGTCTCTAACTCATGAAGTTTTGGAACACTCAGAACTAGTCATCCATTGTTGTCTGTTTCCACATTGTGCTTTTTTTTCTTAGCTAAGCTCACAAGCTAGCCTTATGTTTGCAGGTCACATGGTGAGTATTGATTCTTTTTCACGGAGACTAGGAGGTCTTTACTGTCTCTATTGCCTTCATGAGATCCAACCTTTTAAACCCAAGTTCCGGATTTATATCTCACTTCGTAAGTGTTTACTCATTTGTTGAATCTATCTTTACCACCGGTTATACTCATAACTAACTTGTACTGTTCTCGTCTTGCAGAAGAGCTTGGGAGATTTAGGGATCTTATAGTTGAGGCAAAAGACAAAGGTGTAGAGATAGCTACTGCTGTGGGGAAACAAATGCTTGATAAAAACGTGTTTATATTTGGAGCTGTGGAGTTTGATGAAACGTCTACAACTGAGAAACTTCATCAATCGATAGAGCTACAGAACACACTTGTGCGGTGTGCTTACAGAAAGTATGTCACTTTGTCAATTTTCAGTAAGACTAACAAATGGTGATTTGATATATAACCTTTTCAGTGACATGATTCTCATCTTGACTTGAACAGGTTAACCTCTGAAACCGAGATTGAGCAGTTTATTCATTTGGATATGGTGAGAACGAGATACCCTTTCCTTAGCATAGAAGAAAGAAGATTATATATATAAAGGGTATGTTGAGCATTTTAAATATTTTTCATATTAGGGTAATGAAGTTGATTTGAGCTCCATACATAAACAAGATAGAGAGTATGCAGAGGCCAAGAAGCGCACAATGAAAAGTATGGTACTTCACTTGAACTGTTTTGTTAGCACTTTTGTTTTCTCTCTTAAGTTTTACCATTGATGCTATTACCTCTTATACTATATCAAATTGCAAAGTTCGAACTCTCTGAGATTTTAAGCATGTGTGGTACTACCATATCATGATTCATTATGTTTACATCGCTTGTTTTTGGTAAGGTGCAAGAGAGATAGTGGAGATTGGGGACATAAAGCACATAGCGGAAGAGAAAGAGTTGATGGGAGAGAAGGTTGAGAAACTGAAAGAGGAATGGGATTGGCAAAGATTTTCATTTTATGAAAAAACCAAGCTTGGTGGTCTTGATACGGCACAGAAACTTCTGGAAGATGCTGATCGTAATGAAGATGATGGGTTTTATGAGCTTGACCGCTTACTTTCTGAGAGCTGATTTTGCACATTGCACTCACCAGTCAAGTTCTTATAGATGCCAGCTAACGAAAAAGATCTCTATAGACATGGCATTTAAAGGTAAGTTTTTGATTTGGTAAGACTTGAGATCAAATGTTTATCTTCTGGTTCTGACAATGAAGTTTTTTTTATCTTATCAGGACATATCAGACTCAGGAGCTGCATGAGATCATGTGTTTCTTAGTGAAAAGACATGGGATCTTACTAAGTGAAAAGACACGGGATCTTACTAAGTGAAATATATTTTGTCATGTTCTCGGTTACAACATGTATTTTGTTATATAGTTTCCCTATGATCTAAAGATCCGATTTTCTGTATTTTGGTTTATGACCATTATGTTAGAGGTTCCTATTTTGAATTCCAGTTTAATTGACCACGAGAACAAATTTAATAGTACAAATTGTGGTTTAGGGTCTGGAATAGATTATCGGTTTCGGCTTCGAATCTCTAAAACCAGATCTATGGTATTCAAAAAAAGGAAAAAAAAAATATCACAGTACCTTGCCTTATTTTGGTAAATATTTTCTTTTGTTAAAACAGGTCGTACATATGGTCATGTTCTTTTGGACTTGCGACCAATTGCAAATTACAGTTTATTATTTGTTTTAGATATCTAACCCAAAACACAACTGTAAATCATTGAGAAAATAGCGTCCAAAATTAATTATTTTTATATGGTCATTGCGAATTATAGAAGTCTATCGCAATAAAACGAACAATATTTAGTTACAGATTTAGATCGTCACAATGCAAACAAACAAACATGACTCATTTATCTGAGGTGTGCATTTATCAAAATTTACAAAGAAAAAAGTAGTTTCTTTTTTTTGGACAAGAAAAAAGTAGTTTATGTGGCTGATTTGGAACTTTGATAATTGTCTGTATTAAGATTATGTGGGACCCGGTGAAGGGGTTGGTGAGACAGCGGTGTTTGCGGAATCATTGGAGCTTGATAAAAACGTGTTTATATTTGGAGCTGTGGACTTTGATGAAACGTCTACAACCGAGAAACTTCATCAATCGATAGAGAAACAAATACACAGAAAGTATGTCACTTTTTCAATTTTCAGTAAGACTAACAAATGGTGATTTGATATATAACATTTTCAGTGACATGATTCTCATCTTGACTTGAACAGGTTAACCACTGTGGTTGTTGCGGTGGTTCTTTTACAGACGGCCTACACAGGGGATCACCATATTTATTTTATATTTAAGCCGCGAGTCTAATGAATTATTACGAGTGGATAGTAAAAACTATTTTTTTTTAAAGTAACCGGGCTAAGTGTTCACAAAAAATAATAATAACCAGGCTGAATAGTAAGTATACATCTTTTGCGAACAACACTTTTGTTCACTAAAAAAACACTTTTGTTCATTATTTTAAAGGGGTTATTGGTAAAAGAATTTTTATGGACTTAAAATTTTTCAAACTCTTTTGTTATTGGTTCATGAATTTAATAATTAAGATAGAATTCTTTGTTATTAATTTAAGAATTTTCAAAATCCATTCAAATTCATTGTTATTCAATTTTTTTTAGATTGATTTTCTAATTATAACTAAATATAATGTTATTGAGACATGAGTTCTATTTATTTGTCCTCATAAGACTAAACTTTCAAATATGATATGTATGGGATTTTTAAAATCTGTGTGATAAAAACTAAAAAATAAATAATTATTCGTACCAAATATCTATTGAACTTTCAATCCAAATTATATGTCTAAAATTTAGTCTTACACTTTTGAATATATAATTATATTTTATATACTTATAGTTTGAATATATAACTATATTTATATATTATTCATACATTACATTTTATATAATTTCATTTTTAGTATAAAATTATTTTTATATTATTTTATTTTTAATTATTAAAAAATAACATATGAATGATTAAAAGAACATAATACAGTTAAATTTGTTAATATAATATTCATCTTATCATATTAATAATTTTATATGTATCATTATTACTTTCTTTTCTAACAAAAGAACATGTTTTGAAAAAAATCAAATAATCATTCTATATAATTTAGAATAATATAAATTATATATTTATTACTTTATAAGAAGAATGACAGAAAAAGGTAAGATAAATTCATAAAAGATAAAAACTCTCTCTGACGGCCCTAAATTTTTTCTCTCAACTCAGCCGCAAGGTTTCAACTTTTTTAGTTTCTCAGATCTCCTCCTCTCTGGTGGTTGGGCTCCTCGCCGGCACCGGAGAGGCTCTTGTATGTCTTCTCCTTTGTTATATTTATGGTATTAGGGTTGTGTTGTGGATTAAGAGTCGATCGAACTTGTGTTGTGTAAAAAAAAAAAAAAAAAAAAAAAACTTGTGTTGTGTTCGAGGTTGTTTGGCGTGGTTGGTGACGGTTCGATTATATGATCTGGTTCGCGGTGGTTGTCATAACCGGTTCAGATATAAGGTTACTTGTTGTATCGAATTTAGTCAGTTGTCTTGTCAAGCCTGGCTTCGGATCGCCAAAGAATTTTGACTCTATCATCCCTATATATTAGTTATTGTCTTGTGTGGGTCTGAGATTGTCTTGTCCTTCTATCGGAGTCTAACAGGTTTCAGGAGCCATATCGACGGGTTATTATATGGAGGGGATATATATTCCGGGCATGGAGTCTTCTTGGTCCCTTTTCTTCTGGTAGTCGTAGCTTTCTGGAACTTGGTTGCTACTGCATCTTCCCTTATTATCGTGGTGCTGGTGGACGGTGTTTGTCAAGATCTCGTCTGTGGGGTTCGTCCTTTGGATGGTATTTTGCTGTGGGGGCATCTAATTGCTTTTTGTCTTCCATTGAAGTATCAAGAAGAAGCAGTGGTTTCGATCTACATCTCTTCTCTTGCGAGGAGGTGACCATTCTCTTGCTTGTAGGTGGTTGAGCTTGGGTACACGAGTGTCCGCGTGTAAGAGCTGTTGGTCCTTTTTGGCGTCTTCCCCTCTTGGAGTTTCAAGATTCGATCTTGTGCCTTGCTTTCTCGTGTTGCTGGTTCCTTGTGACAGTTGTGTGGCTCGTAGTTGTTGGTTCTCTTTTCGCTTTGGTCTTGCGTTTGTTCTGCCGAGCGTGTACCCTTTGGGTTTGTGGTTGTGACCTGTGCTGGTTTATGGTCTTCTCAAGTCTGTGTTTCTTGGGGTCAGCTCGAGCATCTCTAGGTTCTTCGTAATGGTCTTTTGATCGTCGTCGCTATGGAGCTCAATATCAGCTTCTTTGGTTCCGTAAGCATTGCAAGTGGCCTCTTTTATGTTAGTATGTGGTTTGGTTTTATATTTCGAATGTGTTAGTATGCTTCTCCGTTGTATGGGGATTTGTCTTCAGAATACTCGGTTATGAATTCCCAGCTTTTGGCTCTAAAAGGATTGCATTCCTTGTCAGTCTTGTGTTGTAACAATGGATCAAATGTTCCAATAAATTTAACAGATGACAAAAAAAATTCATAAAAAATATATAATAATTTGAAAAAATTTATGATCAAATTTTATAAATCAATGTATATATAATTTTAGAGTTCACATAACTTTTAAAATCTCTCGAATTCCTAAATTTTACAAACTCTACACAAATTTATTTTCTAATAACTTTAATCATGTACAAGTTTAGAGTTTATTTTTTTCAACTTTGACTCCCATATTCCAGCAAGGAACCACGTTTTGATTAATACTGTAAATATTTATAGTTTTGGAATTGATGGTCGATATTAGTGCAGTTCTCTCAAAAAGCATTTTCAAGTTTTTATCACAAAATATTATTTAAAAATGATCGAAATAATACTTTTTATTTTGTAAATCTTAATTTTCTTTTTAGTTTTGAACTTCAACTTCAAAACTCGACCTCATAACTATAAACTCTAAATCTAGAATTACTTAACTCAAGGATATACATATATATATATATATATACATTTTAATAAAGTCTATCTTAATTATTTCTTCTTTGAAAATCATTTTTGTGAGAAAAACTTTTAAGAGTTATTCTAAAATATTTTTCTTGATTTATTATGACGTAAGCTTATTATTGATTAACTCGTCACCTCACCGCAAATCTCTTTGCGAGCCTATTATCATGCTATACACTCAACAAATTCAAATTCAGCCAATCCTTGTACCCAGCATCCATAATCTTCTGCATGGGAGTTTAAAAACGTTGAAATATACTCAACTTAAATAGTGATTCTGAAAACCCGTTGATTAATTAAAGAAAAATTCTCTAGATATCCCGTTTTAGTTCTCTTTGACCAAAAAGCTCCAAAAGGAAATATAATAATCAAAAGAAATTTTATTAAAATGTAAATGTATATTCCTAAAATTAGCTAATTTAGACTTGATATTTAAAGTTAAAAGATGGAATTTTTAGATTAGTATTTAAAATTTTAAAAATAAATAAATACTAAAGTTTCAAAATAAAAATTCTAGTGAAAGCATTGTGGCTTAGTGGTCAAGGTTTAAAGGCTTCTACACCCATATATTAGGTTCAATCCTAGACAATGCAATTTCTCGTAGATTATAGGATACAAAGTTTATCGGAGGTTCGAGAGTACTGTAGGAAGACCCATTCATTGTGGTCTATGTTGCGGAGAGAGCATGTCCATCGAGAATATCGTACATACAAAATCGTTCACCGATCAAAGCTTTTGGAGAATACTTCGTCTTTGAGTCATTATTCGTGGAGTTATTTATCATTAGATTATATGATGATGTAATTATGTTACCCCAATGTTATTTTAAAAAAAATCAATTTTTTTTTTAAACTCAGAAAATAATTAAAAATTGAAAAGAAGAATGTTACAAGAGCCATTCATTCTTTTTTTCTCTCATAAATGGTCAGAGAAAATAAAAAAGAAATTCAAAAAATGTAAAAAGGTGCGTAGTTGAAAAGATATAATATGAATTATATTTTTTTTATTATTTATTTATATTTATATATTTATAAAATAAGGGGTTTAAGAATCATTTGCATGTTTAATAAAAATAATTTTTGGTAATTTTTCTAGAGATTTTTTCTGATTGGAAAAACTAAAAAGAAAGTGACGATCTTGGCTACACTTAATTGACTATTTCAAATAGTTACGCAGATACCACCATCTTCCTGTAAAAGATAGGTACCGTCCAGTCAAATATCTCTAGAAAAATATAATGTAAATGTTACAAAATTTAAGGGCTGACTGGTGTAACTACAGCGTTTGCAGTTGTTGTTACGGGCGTTTACGGATGCGGGAGGTTGCTCTTTTATGCGTTATTAAGAGATTTGTACGACTGGTAAAACGGTTAAAAATTGTTGTATTTGCGGGATACTTATGACGACTGGTTAAACTACTAAATGCAACAGTCGTTAAATAATAAATTAAAAATATTTACATTTTATATAAATATAAAAATTCATATTATTATAATAAATATAAAATTATATTAAAATTATACTATTATTTTTTTAAAAAAAAATTATAGAAATATTTTCCTTCAATGTTTTATAATATAAATTAAAATACACTATATATATTTTGGTATTTCTATTATTTCAATTTAAATTTTTAATTAAATATTTTTATTTTCTTATTTATATATTTTTTGAATTTTTTTTTACTTTCTTGCAACCGCCTGCAACCGCAAACGCTAGTTGGAACCAGCTTTTGAATTTTAGATGTTTATAGTGGTTTGAAACGATTTGAAGTGATTTATAACGTTTTCTATGATTGTTGCAAAACGCCAACAACCGCTACCAACCGCAAAAGCTGTGTTTGCGGGTGGTAGCGGGAAAACCAGTCATGCCCTAGTTTCATATTGTTTTCATCGCTTACTACAATATGCAAGTGTCTGAATTGTTGGATATGGGCCCGGTTCCGTAACCGAACCCACGAGTCGACTCGGCCGAAGATAGAAAAACCCAAGGAAAAAAAGGCCCATGCAAAGGCCAGTAGTCACCACCTTATAGAGTTGGAGACTTCAATACTTTCATTAATCGTAAGAAAGGTATTTATACAGAGATACAAGTAGCTACTGTATTATAAACTAATTACATAAGAGTCCCTTAACTATATATTATTTACTTAACACGCCCTCTCAAGATGGTGGGAGAGGTCGAACACCAATCTTGCTCCTCAAGTCTTGAAACCGTGCTCGTGGCAGTGGTTTAGTTAGCCCATCTGCAAGCTGATCATGTGTAGAGACATGAGAGACACGCAGTCGGCCATGCTGAATTTGACCATGAACAAAGTGGTAGTCAATGACGATATGCTTCATACGAGAGTGAAACACGGGATTAGCACAAAGATATGTAGCACCAATGTTGTCGCAGTAGATGCTTGGTATTGTCGGGATTGGAATGTCGAGTTCATGTAAGAGGGAACAAACCCATCGAACCTCTGCAGTTGTGTTGGCAACTGAACGGTATTCAGCTTCGGTGGAGGATTGAGCTACGCCTTTTTGCTTCTTGGACGTCCAGGAAATAGGTTGATTACCAAGGTAGATGATATAGGCATTGGTGGAGACAAAATCATCAAATCACCCGCCCAATCTGCATCAGAGAAGGCATGGAGTACTGGTTTACTCTGTTTTTGAAGAAAAATTCCATGAGTAAGAGTACCAGATAGATAGCGTAGGACACGCTTAACCACTTGCCAATGATCACCAGTAGGACGATGCATAAACTGAGAGAGCTTATTGACTGCATAGGAGATTTTTGGACACGTTAGAGCTAGATACTGAAGACTGCCGACAATCTTACGGTATTCATGCGGGTCAGGAAAAGGCGTGCCAGAGTGCAGAGTCAATTTTGGTGAGGAAGGTAATGGCGTAGCGACTGGTTTTGCGTTGAGCATGTTCACTTTTTGAAGAAGATCAGTGATATACTTTCTCTGCATCAGGTGCAATCCTTGTGGCGTCCGTATAGCTTCGATTCCAAGAAAGCAGCCAAGTGTGCCCATGTCTTTGATGGAGAATTTCTTGGCAATAATATCAATGATACTTTGCACTAGCATCGGAGAGCTTCCTGTAACAAGTATATCGTCAACATAAACCAACAGATAAACGTATGTCCCATTGTGCTTGAGGATGAATAATGATGTGTCAGACAAGGAGTTTCGGAAGCCAATGGTGAGGAGATACGTTTTGAGTTCAGAGTACCAAGCTCTGGGAGCTTGTTTCAGGCCGTAGATCGCTTTCCTAAGGCGACATACATGCGTAGGGTTGCTCGGGTCCTGGAAACCTGGAGGCTGCGACATAAACACTTCTTCTTTTAAGTGGCCTTGTAGGAATGCAGTGTTGACGTCAATCTGACGCACCGGCCAGTCAAAGTTGACAACCAATCCCATTATGAGACATATGGTAGTGGATTTAATCACAGCACTGAACGTGTCTGTATAATCTACTCCTTGTTGCTGGTGGTAGCCTTTGGCAACTATCATGGCTTTGTATTTGTCGATAGTGCCATCTGGGTTATACTTGATGGTGAAGACCCAGCGACATCCCACTACATTCATTCTCTGTGTCATTTCCACCAAGCCCCAAGTGTTCGGTTGTAGAAGTGAACTCTGCACTCATTGCTTTGCGCCAGTGAGCATGTTTCATCGCTTGTTGCCATGTAGATGGAATCCAATGAGGATCACATTGAGTTGTAGCAGCAAGATTGTACTTCGTTGTGGGCTTGGTAATGTTGTTCTTAGACCTCGTGGTCATAGGATGACGAGGAAGAACTGGGACAGATGAAGCAGCTGCAGGTTGTGCACCAGTGGGCAGGGATTGTTGTAATTCTGTAGAAGAGTTAGAAGATCGCTGCTGAGGTGAGCCTTGTTGTTGAATTTCAGGTGATGTCGATGTGGCCTGGGTGCTGGTATCCTGCGATACTTCTGGAGTCGAGGAGGTAGGAGATGACAATGGAGACGCAGGTGGAGTTTCTGAGCCCAGGGGTGTAGCGTTCGTAGCTAACGGAGTAGACTGAATGAGTGGCAATCTTGCAGGGACTGTGGTGAAAGGTGGAGCTGGGTTGGGATGCAGAGAAGGTTCAGATTGGTTTGTGGTTGACCGTGTTGTGAGAGTGGAATAGGGAAATTGTTTCTCATTGAAACGGACATGACGAGTAGTGTAGACACGGCCGGTAGTGGGATCTAGACATTGATAGGCACTTTGGGTAAGGGAATAACCTACAAAAACACAGGGTAGAGATCGTGTTTCAAGCTTATTTTGAACATAGGGTCGTAGCCAAGGATAGGCAAGACAGCCAAAAGTTCTGAGCTTGGCATAGTTTGGAGTTTGGTGAAAGAGTTTTTGGAAAGGTGACTGATTGGAAAGGTTGGTGTAGGAAGACGGTTTATGAGGAATACTGCTGTGGCAAACGCAAGAGGCCAAAATGTCAATAGCATATTGGCGGTGGAGAGGAGAGACAACCCAGTTTCGACAATATGTCGATGCTTGTGTTCAGAGATACCATTGTTTTCTAGGGTATGAGGTGGGCTTGTAAGGTGGGTGATACCGTGTGTAGCAAGATAAGGACGTAGGGCAAGGTATTCTCCTCCATTGTCGGAGTATAGGTGTTTGATCTTTGTGTCAAAACGGTTTTCAACAAGAGGTTTGAAGAGGAAAAAGATATCTTTGACTTGGGATTTGGCTGTAAGAGGGTATAACCATGTATATCGGGTATAATGGTCTACAAAAAGGAGATAATATTTGAAGTTTTGAGAGGAGAGAACAAGTGATTGCCAAACATCAGAGAAAATATATTGGAGAGGTTTTGTAGAGGTAATTGAACTCATTTGAAATGGAAGCTTATGAATTTTATTGAGAAGACAATCGTTGCAAGGAATAGTAGAAGAGTTTAAACATGGTAAAGAAAACTGAGAAACAATGGTTTTAAGGATAACAGGTGAGGGGTGTCCTAGGCGATTATGCCATTGGTCTAGGGTGGCCTTGGTGTCTGGATAAACAGAATAGGAAGATGGGAAGGTTGACGCAGACATAGGCCACTCATACAGTTCACCCTTCGTTTGGCCTTGAAGCAGCTTGACCCCCGTGCTGAGATCCTTCACCTGAAAAGATGCAGGAAGGAATTCCACAGATACTTGATTAGCGTTGCAAAGACGATAGACAGATATCAAGTTCTTATGAACATTAGGGACACAAAGTATGTCTTTAAGATGTAAAGATTTGGATCGAGTAGGGATAGAAGCAGAACCAATGTTTGTGATTTGCAATCCTGATCCATCAGCGATAGCAACCTCATCACCTCCCTGATACGGTTGATGCAGTGCTAGATTGTTCAAGTCTGACGTGAGATGGTGAGTTTCTCCACTGTCGAGCAACCATGGTGATGTGTTTTAGGGGTATGAGGCAGCGAGATTAGCTCGTGGTTGCCATTGCATCGGGTTTGAAGTAGCTGACATTGTACCGGCACTTGGCAGTTGCGTGCATCGCCGTGCACTGTGACCAAAGACTCCACAAAGCTGGCACTTGCCTTGATACCCACGGGGAGTAGGGGTTGTAGAAGTCGCTTGAAGTTGCTGCTGATGTTGCCAAGTTTGGTTCCCACGATAACCACCACGTTTGTTTCCTTGCTGGGGTTGTTATTATTGTGGGAACTGTTGCCTTTGTAGTTGGTGAAGTTCGCAGTAACCGGAACAGAGAGAGGAGTAGACTGCTTCGATTGGGTTTTGCTTCATGATTTATCAGTTTTTTCATGAAGTTACGTGATGGAGGGAGGGGGGGGGTATCACGGTTTTCTACTTGATCAATCAAGGTTTTGTAATCCTCTGGAAGGCCTTCAAGTATAACATCGATTTGATCTTCAGGGTCATCCGGTTTACCAAGGAGTGCAAGCTGATCAAAGAGAGCCGTGAGTCCTTGAACATACTCGTTAATGGACTTTGTACCTTTTGTAGCAGCTTTGAGTTGCTGTTTGAGTTGCTTGAAATGGCCTCGGCTGGGCTTCGCATAAGTAGCGGTGAGAGTACTCCAGATCTCAGCGGCAGTTGTGGTGGTAGAGAGGATAGATTGTATTGTCGTCGTGATAGCACCAAGGAGGGCGCTATAGATGAGCCTATCCTGACGTTTCCAGATACGAAGGGTTGGTAGCAACACCATTGTCTGTTGTTACCGTCGTAGATGGAACAGTCTGTAATGTGACCAGCGAGGTCATATCCATCAAGGAGTGCTTGGATCTGACGGCTCCACATCAAAAAGTTTGAAGCCGTAAGCTTCGTCACGTTAGCC
>CAJHQQ010005887.1:0-13415 GCA_905132885.1 Moricandia moricandioides | reverse complement strand
AGTATAGGGAGATTTGCTAAAAAAAACCTAAAATTTCAATTTAAATCCATAAGTGTACCCCAATTTCAATCAAATGCAAAACCAATCTACAAGGGTGATAAAAGTACTATTTAACCCTTATGCCCAAACAAAAAAACAGAAGTGTATTTTACGTTTCTATCCTTTGTTAGTCTACACGTAACAGAAAAAAGTCTACATATATGTAGACCTCGTACGAAGTCTATTCATTCGGTAGACTTGTTATGTAGTCTATACCATAATTTTTATCTAATAATTTAATTTTAAAAATGTATAAAAATAATTATTGTAATTTTTTAACTAATCATTAATATAATGGATAATATGAAGTAAAAAAAAATTATATAATTAAACATTTTAAGGAACATTTAGGGTTTGAGATTTGTGGTTAAGGGGTTCGTAGACATATTATAAAGTCTACATATATGTAGACCTTTTTTCAGTCTACACACAATTTAACCTAACCGGATTTAACCAATATAATTTGATGATCAAATAAAACATTTACGGTTTGAGATTTGTGGTTAAGGGGTTCGTAGATATATTATAAAATCTACATATATGTAGACCTTTTTTTCAGTCTACACACAATTTAACCTAACCGGATTTAACCAATATAATTTGATGATCAAATAAAATATTTACGGTTTGAGATTTGTGGTTAAGGGGTTCGTAGACATATTATAAAGTCTACATATATGTAGACCTTTTTTTAGTCTACACACAATTTAACCTAGTATATAAATACGATTTCTCAAGCTTTTCAGGTAAAAAAAAAACTAATCTTCGCCGTATCTCTCTCTAAGCAATTTCCGGCGAGATTTCCGGCAAACTCGATCCATGCAGTTTCCCATCCGCTTCATCTCTGTCTGCTCCATCGCTCTGGTAAGTTAAATGTCTCTGCTTTACCTCTCTTTTGATAAAAAGTGACCACCTTTACCTTTTTCTCTTTTCATATCTGAGCCGGCGACTTCTAAGGAACGGTGCTTCTTGTCCAAATCTCTTCTTCCGGTCAGTATCATGGCTTCTACTTCATCTCTTTGTCCTAGCCAGCAAGGGATTGTGCTTCATCTTTCTGACGTACATCTCTTTGTCATCTCTATCTCTCGTTTAACTAATAACCTAACAAGTTCATCCTTGTTTACTAACCTTTTAGTTTCTTTTGATTCAGATCTGAGTTGGCCAGTCTTAGATCCATTTCTCTAACGAGCATTGCATCCTCTCTAATCCATTTCTCTGCTTCCGGTGAGTCTACTTCATTTTGAAGTGTAGTATGAAGTTTTGAATTTGTAGACTGAAGTTTTGAATTTGTAGACTGATATTTTGAATTTGTAGACTCATATTTTGAATTTGTAGACTGATATTTTGAATTTGTAGACTGATATTTTGAATTTTAAACTGATATTTTGAATTTGTAGACTTCTCATGTAAACTGATGTTTTGAATTTGTAGTACACTGATGTTTGAATTTATAGGCTTCTCGTGTAGGCTTCATTTTAAATTGTAGACTTCTCGTGTAGAATGCACTTGTATAATTCTCTGTTTGTGTCTTCTTGGTGCATGTTACAAAATGGATAAGCTTGATTTCCTATCGAGGTTGTATACTCTAGGGAGGAGCTCAAGAACTGTGAGTAACAGACGGTTGTATCAGGATTTTGTACCAGACATATGGTTGTAACAAACTTATGTAATTTGCTTGCAGCAGACTTAAGTATTAGTCTTCTTTTACAGAAGACTTTTACAGAAGTTTGGTACTCGACTATTTATCAAAATATCATCATTTGTATCAGCATAGTACTCTTCTTTTATAGATTTTAATTCATATTCGACCAAAAGTACAATTCCAATACAATCCAGAGATTTACATATTAGTCTTCCTCTATAAGAGACTTAAAAAGAAGTCTACTTTCTGTTCAAGAAGACTAACATGTTGGTCTGCACGACAGAAAGTAACATTAGAACTCAAAGTAATAGAAAAATTAAGACCTACGATTTCAACAAAAGTTCATCAAATAAGACAACATCCAAAGCGACAATACAGTTGATAAGTTAAATACATAAGACATAAGACAACATCAAAAGCAATAAGACACCATCCAAAGCAATAATACAATTGATCAATTCAACACATAAGAGATAATACATAAGACAACATCCAAAGCATTAAGACAACACTGGTTTAACCTGGACAGTTTGGATGTGACCCGGTTGTTTGCACTGTGACAATTAACGTAGACTTACTAATATGTCTACAATTGTTTTCTAGCAATATAGCAAAATCAAAAGTATTATACTTTCATAATAACAACAGTTTTTCTATCCAAAATCACTCAAACCCATTAGGATTAACTATTACACACTTTCAAACGAAAAAATTGTGAAAAAAATTAATGCATAGTACACAAATTAACTTTTAATGTATATTTCGAAATAGACTCCATGTTCAGTCTACAAAGTGGTAGACTTTCTTTTTAGTTTACATCCGTAGACGGTCAGATAGGTCTACTTTTTGGGTTAGTTTTTGCAATTGACCATTTTACGGGTTACTTTTTATAGTTGAAAAAAAGTTGTGATTTTATATAAGCAGACTTCGTTTTCAGTCTACAACTTCAAAAATGTTAGTTTTCGCTATTGACCAGAATTTTCCAGGATTTGACTTTCAGAGGTAGACTAAATATACAATCTACATGTTTTATTTTTTTTGAATGAGGTTAGTTTTGCAATTGACTATGTTTGAATTTTTAGGGGTATATTGAAATGAACGTCTACAGCTTTGCAGACTTCGCAAGAAGTCTACTCTCAAATCCGACGAGTCAGTTTTGCATTTGACCAAAATAAAAAAATAGACTTCACGGGTAGTCTACATTTTTTTTTCTGGAAGAGAAGACTGCATATGAAGTCTACATATTAAAAAAAATTAATTAATTTTAAAAAGTTTTAGTCAAACACAAAACTAACCTTTTCAACGCAGTCAAAATTTTGGTCAAATGCAAAACTGACCTTAAGTAAACTTCTCCGGCAGTCTACGCTTCGTAGACTTATGTTGAAATGTGCTTATGAAAAGTCAAAAGTTCATTCAAATGCAAAACTAACCTCTTTTGCGTAGTCGTCTTTGTAGGTCTACGTACTTTTTTGTTTTTGTTGTCAAAGGTTAAGATGTAGACTGTCAGGGAAGGCTACGTTACAAAAAAAAAATCCATTTAGTCAATTGCAAAACTGACATGTGCGTTGACAAATAGACTGCATTGTATGTCTACATAAGGGCGTAGATATATAAAACTGTCTATTATCGCGACACAAATCTGAACGACTTAAACCATGAAAATAGTTACCTTTTTGCAGTGTGAAGCTCGTTTCCAGCCTTTTCAACCGTCCAAACTCCAATAATGACTAAAAGGAAACATTTTTGACGATTCACAAGTGAAAAAACACGAAATTATGAAGTTTATGATTATGAAAATGAAGGTTAAGAGAGATTTTTAGATGGAAATGTAGAGAAAATGAGAGGAAATGAAGATTTGCTTGTTTAGAATGAGAAAAAAGTGGTTAAAAATTCAATTCTAAAGCTTTAAGAGATCAAAAATGGTGGTTCATGGTGGTTGAAAATATTGATGATGATGGCATAGTTGTAATTAAGAAGAAATGTTTAGGGTGTATTTGTTTTTTTTTTTCGAAATTAATAAATTCAAAAATTTAGGGGTATTATGGAAAATTTAATGATGAATAGTAACTAAAAAAAAAAAGAGGTTGGTTTTAGGTTTGACTTGAATTTTTAGGTTGTTTTTGAAAAATCCCCAGAAATATATTTATGTATGAATAATTCAGTGATTATTTGCGGTCTGAAGGTATGCATGAGCGCTCGGTTAAGGCCAGTGTTGTTTGTGATCAACATGACATGTTTCTAGGATCTCTTACCTCAACTCAATATTTTCTGTGTGTTCTTTGACTTCACAGCAGGGGCGGAGGTACAGAGGCTTAGGGTGGGGCAGTTGCCCACCATGGAAATTTTTAGATTAGTTTAATTTTATAACATATTGAAGATATGCCCCTATTGTTGTATTATTTTATGCCCCTGATACTCTAAATATTTGACAGAAACTTAAGATACTAAATTTTTTGTAATTTGTTAAATATAAATGTAAGATAAAAGCCCAATTTTTTTTTGCTTTCTTATCTACAAACCCATATGTTAATAAACTGGACTGTGTTTAATTTATATGATCTAATCCAATTTTAAAAGATAATAATTTTTACTCATTAAAAATTAGGGATCTTGATGTTTAAGAAATACACTCCACGTCGTCGACTCGTCGTCTTTTCAACTTCCTCTTCCCTTCTTCCCGTGTTTTTATGCACAGTGCTAAAGTCAATCAACACAAATTCTCTTGTGTATGTAAGTTTTTTTTCTATTTATATAATTAGGTTTTGCTTGATATTTATTTTATTCTCTTTTATTGTTATGTATTCTAAACTTGTGTGAGGTGCTTTAAGGTTCATGACTTGTGAATCTTGTGATGTGAGTGGAATAATTTTAGATTTAATTAGCCAACACTATTTCATATTATTTTAGGCTTAACGTGATGTACTTGGTCAATATAATGAATTGATTTTAGTTTAATAATCTGTTGAAAAGTTTACTCGAATTGACTTTATATTAATTTATTATTTCTAGTGATTTGCAGATCAATGGAACGGTACTTTAACAAAATAAGTGGTTCCGGTTCTAAACGTAATTTGGATAACTTTGATATGGATGCTCTCCCATGGGATCCAGCCGAGAGAAAAAAGATATTGCATTATCCTTTGAATCAAAGAGATGAGGTACGAAGAAAGTATATAACTAGAGGTCCATGTCAACCATATGGTCATACTTTTGAAAAAAAAAAGATTGGAAATGCAGTGAGGCGATTTAATCCAGCTTGGTTTGATAAATATTGTAATTGGCTAGAGTATAGCGTCTCAAAAAATAAAGCATTTTGCTTGTGCTGCTACTTATTCAGAGATGACATACCAAAACAAGGTGGAAATTATGCTTTTGTGACAGAAGGTTTTTCTTGTTGGAATAAACCTGAGGCATTATCTGAACATGTAGGTGGAATCAATAGCTTTCATAATATTTCTGTTAAGAGATGTGATGATTTGATGAATCAAGGTCAATCAATTGTGCATGCTTTTTATAAGCAGGACAATGTGGTGAAAAATGAATATCACATTCGGTTAAATGCTTCGATTGACGCTTCTAGGTATTTGTTACGAAAAGGATTACCTTTCCGTGGTCATGATGAAGTAAAAGATTCTATTAATAAAGGAAACTTTATAGAGCTCTTGAAATACACCGGAGAACAAAATGAGGTTGTGAGTAAGATTACTTTGGAGAACGCTCCAAAAAATAACCAAACGGTGTCTTCAGTGATTCAAAATGATGTTGTACATTCTTTTGCACAAGAAGTACTGAAATATATCATATAAAAATGACCATGGTGTATTTAGTTTGCTAGTTGCTGAGTCTGCAAATGTTTCCAACAAAGAGCAAATGGCTGTTGTTTTTCGATTTGTTGATAAAAATGGATCAGTTAAAGAAAGATTTGTGGGGGTTATTCATGTAAAAGAAACATCTTCCTTATTTTTGAAATCTTCTATTGATGACTTATTTGTATAACATGTGTTGACTTGAAAAAGGTGTGAGGACCAGGTTACGATGGAGCAAGCAATATGAAGGGTGAGTTTACTGGATTGAGAGCATTGGTTGCTAGAGAAAATAGTTCAGCCTATTATGTCCATTGTTTTGCTCATCAACTTCAGCTAGTTGTAGTGGCAGTTGCAAAAAAACACTTTGATATCAATAACTTTTTTGATATGGTTTCTACATTGTTGAATGTGGTTGTGGCTTCTTGCAAGAGGAAAGATAAGCTTTTAGATATTAATCGAAAGAAGGTGTAGGAAGGAATTGATAGTGGTGATATTAACACTGGAACAAGACAGAATCAAGAGATTTCTCTTCCAAGGCCTGAAAATACTCGTTGGGGTTCTCATTATAAAACTTTGATGCGTTTGGTTGAGTTGTTCCCTTCAGTCATTGAAATCCTTGAATTTATTCAAGATGAAGGCACTGATGACTCAAAAAGATGTCAAGCATATGGTCTTCTCAAGTATTTTCACACATTCGATTGTGTGTTCTATATGCAGTTGATGTTGTTTATTTTGGGAGTAACTGAGAATCTGTCAATGGCCTTACAACTGAAAAACCAGGATATATCAAATGCCATGTCACTTGTTGATTCAACTAAACGGGAATTGCAAAAGTATCTAGAAGATGGATGGGACTTGCTGATGGGTAGAGTTTCATTATTCTGTGAAAAGCATAACGCTAATATGCTTATGATGGATGAAGAATTTGTGGATTTAAGGAAGACAAGAATAAAAACAGGTATAACCAATATGCATCACTACAAGGTTAATTGTTTCTACACTGTTCTAGATTTACAACTTCAAGAGTTTAATGATCGATTTACCGAGGTAAACACAAATCTTCTTACTTGCATGACTTCTTTAAATCCTGCGAGTTCCTTTCATGAAATTTGATAAGTCAAAGTTGTTGAGATTGGTTAAGTTCTATCCAGATGACTTTAGTTTTGGGGAGTGTATATCTATTGAGCATCAACTTGGAATCTACATTGACAATGTAAAAAACGATGAACGGTTCAAGAATCTAAAGACTATTGGAGATCTTTCGCGTCGGATGGTGGAAACGAAAAAGCATTTTGTACATCCTTTGGTTTATAGGCTTTTAAAGTTGGTTTTAACATTGCATGTTGCTACTGCAAGTGTTGAAAGGTGCTTCTCTGCAATGAAACTAGTGAAGACAGCTACACGCAACCGTATTGGAAATGAGTTTCTAAGTGATTTTTTAGTATGTTACATTGATAAAGAGTTGTTTGAATCTGCTACAAATGAAACAGTGCTGAAACGATTTCAATCTATGAAAGACCGTAGGGTGCACTTGTAAGGATTTGTACGGTTTATGACTACTTTATGGTATTTTTATCTAGTAATTTTTTTGTCCCCCATACAAATAATTTCTAGATCCGCCACTGCTTCACAGGTAACCCAAAAAAACTTGTTTTTTAATGTTTTGTCAAATTATCTAACTCTTAGTGTTTTACTTTGATTGACGACTCCGTATCCTCTTACTGGCACTTCAGTTCTCTCTCTTGAACACCTAGAGCTATGTTTATGTTCTTCGGAGTTAGGGGTGGGCACTTTACCCGATACCCGAAGCCGCACCCGAACCCGATCCGAAAAACCCGATCCGAAAAACCCGAACCGAAATCCGAACCGAAGTAGTAAAATACCCGAATGGGTATTGAATTAAGTGAGATTCGATATCCGAACCCGAACGGGTAATATCCGAATCCGAATGGATATCCGAAGATAACCGAACATATGTATACTTACCTTATATTTTTAGTTTACATCTCTCAAATTATTTAAAATATCTATATATTGATGTTATACATACTTTAAAAACTATATAATATACATATAATTACGAATAAAAATGATTTGATACTCACTTCAAATGTATACAAAGTTTTTTGTTTCATGCATTAACAAAATTTATAACTAAAATTTAAAAACAATAACCAAATTAGTGTCTTTTTATTTTTGAAATGTTATCTCCAAATTTATTAATCATTCAATCTATAAAAAATAAAAAATCAGTTAAGTGAAATTTATATTTTTATATACAAGAAACTTGAGAAATAATTTTTTTTTCTTTGAAAATGTAAATATCCAAAAACCCGACCCGAAATAACCGAACCCAAACTAAAAATACCCGAACCCGACCCGAAGTACAAAAATACCCGAACGAGTTCTATACCTCTATACCGAAATACCCAAAAATCCGAAGTACCCGATCCGAACCCGAACGGGTATCTGAACGCCCACCCCTATTCGGAGTAGTGGAATCTACTTAACCCTTGTACTAAAAAATGCACCTAATAGACATCAAAATGTTAGCGGTGCTGAGTTGGCAGAAAAGTGGCTGAGGTGGCAGATGTGGCTGAAAAGCAGAGAAGAAAGCCTCTAATCAATTCAGCAGCTTTCGGTTGGAGACTATTCACGATAGAAGACGAGATATAAATATAGTTCTTCTTCATTTGATCTTTATGCTTTGTATGTTGTTGTTCGTAACGCCATGAGTCTCGACACGGTAGCCATGAGATCTTCATGATCAGTCATCTTCGCCATGAAAGGGTGATTGTGATTGGAATCTGCAAAGCTTTCTTGTATTCACTTATTCTATCTTGTAATTGGTGTGTGGAGTGATCAATAAGAAGAGTTCATAGAGTTCTGGATATGTAAACTCTATCAGCACCGTTCTCAATCTCAAGTTGGTATGTTGTTTCCTCATTTGTATCATTTACTACTTTTTCTTTATTGTGTTTGCACTTCCTCTTGAATAGAACACTAATGTATGTTTCTGAATGTTTAGCATCCCATCTTCAAGTGGAGACAATACAAGGGCACAGAGCAAGAGAGAGAAGCTGCAAAGTTCATTCTAGCAAACGCGAGTCATCTAAAGAAGGCGAAATTCTACTCATAATCAGCAGAGAAGCTTGATATATCGGAGTTAAAGAGTGTAGCCAGAGAGGTTCAAAGTTCTTGCACGTTTGTGTTTGAGTAAGCACTTGGGTACACTCATAACTCGGTCTTCTTCTTCTTCTTCTTCAAGATTGTTAGTGTTGTCTTCTTCTTCCCTTTTCAGGTGCTTCATCACACTTTCACCCATTGAACTATTCTTCATCACAGTTTCACCCAGCAACTCATGCAGAGCTTCAGTGTGAAATTTATTGTCACAAAGGTATGGACTATTGTTTATTGGTCAAAAGGGCTCCATATCATATGTTGTTGGAACTATTTTTTGAACATGATGAATAATATATTCATATGTCAAAAATGAGTTTTATTTGAATGAGAAATGGAGGTTCAATGTGTGTGATTTGAGAAACTTGTACAAAGTAGCAAATATACAGATTAGATATTGATTGGATTTGGGTTTTGATTTGTTAGTTGAACTTCATGTTCATTAACATAATCTTATAAACCAAATATATGTTGATCTTTTATATTGGTAAAATATAAAAAAGAAATCTATTTTAAAGAATATTATTTGCTTGAATTGGTCAAACAATAATAATTCTACCTCTTTATTTCTTGGTCAAAATGTGAAATGAATTCACATAATAATGACAAGAATTGATGTCTCCATTAGTGCACCATGAAAGTTTCATTTCTATGTTGAAAATGTAACTTGTGCCTCTCATTATTTTTCTATAAAAGGCTTGTTAGCATTATAGAAAAAGAACACACATCCAAGAACAAAGAAAAGAAACAATTCTCCCACTTAGAATAGTTATGCTAGTATTTTTTTTATTTTGTGTCTGAGAGTACAACACAAAAATAGGTTCGTTAGCTTCTATTCTGAGTGATGCATGAATAGTCGAAGTGTGGTTGTATCCTGGGATTCTGATTGCGTAAACACCGTCACACTGCGGGCAATTTAAGAATTAAGGAAAGAGTGTCTCGCCTCCACACGAAATCATTCTTTGTTCATCATATTTGGTATCAAGGATTATATATTTTATTTCTGTTTCTATCATTATATAAACAAATTATTCAGTTTGCCATATCGTAGAAATCATGGTCCTACAATCTTAATTCTTAAATTTTTCGTTATTATACTAACGAAAAACTGATAATTTGTTTAGTGTTTTTCTTTCATGAAAACAGGAACTCGAGAATTGATGGTGATGAAAAATAAAATCATTATGATCTTTTCAGATCAATCATTGCATGGATTTTTGAGTTTGATTCCTAAACTAAAATCATTATGATTTTGATGAAAAATATAATTTAGCAAGCATGATCATCATTCATTTCATTAAGCTAAATTACTTTAGTTGCATTATCTTTGGAGTAATAATTTTACAAATCATTATATGATAAATTTTGGTCTCATGCTTTGACTATTATTAATTGCTTAATATTAAGATTTGTTCTTTGGTCAAATATGTGTTATTGCTTTAATCTTATGTTTTAATTATAAAGCATAATGTTAGCAGTTATGTTTTATTTCTCATAGTCTAAATTGACCATGTTACAAATTTATCTATGGGTCAAATATCATTAATTCATTTATGAATTGGCACTAATGATATTTTTTTTCTGCAAGGTTATAAATAAATGTCTTATAGCTGATGGAGATAACACCAGTAAATTGATCGGTGGAGTTTTGGTATTACTCTAGTGGTGAATCGAGTTTAAGTAATATAAAAAAGATATTATAAACATTTCGATCTTATGAGATAAAATGATATGGATGGAAATGGATTCGTGAGTCGACGCCCCAAATTAAGTTTGGGAGAGGTCAGCCACATATGAATCATTTGCCATAGAAAATATAATGTTGTTGATAATGATCAAAACATTCATATTTCTTCAATGCTTTAAAGCGAGTCGTACAAAGATTGACTATGAGAAAAAATGAGAAATCTCATATTACTATGACTGAAACTAACATGTACATTGTAGTTTCTAAAGTCAATATGGTTGAAAATAACCAAAGAGAGTAGTGGTTTTGATGCCCAAATCATATCTTGTCATGATATGTATATTTGCTAAAAAGCAAATTAATGTTTTTGAAAGAAATTCAAAACATACAAGTTGGATTTATAAATCGACTTGAGAGAACTATGAAAATAATTGTATATAAAATGTAAATTTCTAAGACTGAAAAAAATTTGTAATAATTTTTGAAATTGCTATTTATTTATTTAAATCCAAAAGAGTTGTAGATCAATTTTTCTAAACTCTTAAGAGATGTTAAATGCAAATATGCATATTTTGAGTTATCTCAAGAAATGTGGGGGAAGTTTTGCTTACCATATAAAGTCATTGGCAAGAGGCCACATGAACTTAGTGATAATTATTACAATATAATTAAAAAAAAACTAGTGTCATGCATTGAGTTTTGTATATAATGGTTAATTGTATCTTGAAAGAAGATGACAAAAAACATTAGACAATTGATCTCGACTAATCTTAAGAGATTATGTTCATTATGATGACAACCTAGGATCCTTACATTAAAGGTGTGTCATGAGATCATATTGTTATATCATCAAGAGGAATGGGTTAAAGCCTGTGAATTAAGATGAGGTTTGGCGGTAACTCTACCTAAATGACTGGAGATCCCAAGAAATAGGTTCAAGGAGCCAACTAAGTCAAACTAAATCTGCCCAAAGCACTGTAAGACTTCGGTCTATACTCAGTTCCTAGGATGATTAAACAGTGCTACATGTAAGGAATAGAGGATAAGCATTTGCTTTTAATGATTTGTGTCCATAGTTTTGAGATATGAATGGAGTAGTACATGATACTCCTCTAAACAAAAACTAATGGCAAATCACCTTGTGAGTGTGAAATGGGGCCGTTTCTAGGAGAATGAATGAAAGTCTAATATTCTCCAAGTTCACTCATGATTAACCAGGACTGTTCACGGCCAAAATGAACACAACAGAGAACCTAGTTCTGTGAGAGAATGAAACTGTGTTATAGTTATTGTCTAGGTTTACATCAAAGCCCGGGTGGTTCAAGACATCATGTTCACTACCTGGCCGAGTAAATCCGATAGCTATTAACAATGACTGGTTCAAGGCTGAAAAATGCTACCAACTCATCATGCAGTGAATTTCTCGCTTGTACTCTCAAAAGTCCTTAGTTAAGTCTTTGTCGAGTCTTATCGAGTCTTGTCTAGAAGGTCAAGTCTATCGAGTCGTCTAGTGTTTAGAGTCATTTCTATTCATGTGGGGGATTGTTGGAACTATTTTTTGAACATGATGAATAATATATTCATATGTCAAAAATGAGTTTTATTTGAATGAGAAATGGAGGTTCAATGTGTGTGATTTGAGAAACTTGTACAAAGTAGCAAATATACAGATTGGATATTGATTGGATTTGGGTTTTGAATTGTTAGTTGGACTTCATGTTCATTAACATAATCTTATAAACCAAATATATGTTGATCTTTTATATTGGTAAAATATAAAAAAGAAATCTATTTTAAAGAATATTATTTGCTTGAATTGGTCAAACAATAATAATTCTACCTCTTTATTTCTTGGTCAAAATGTGGAATGAATTCACATAATAATGACAAGAATTGATGTCTCCATTAGTGCACCATGGAAGTTTCATTTCTATGTTGAAAATGTAACTTGTGCCTCTCATTATTTTTCTATAAAAGGCTTGTTAGCATTATAGAAAAAGAACACACATCCAAGAACAAAGAAAAGAAACAATTCTCCCACTTAGAATAGTTATGCTAGTATTTTTTTATTTTGTGTCTGAGAGTACAACACAAAAATAGGTTCGTTAGCTTCTATTCTGAGTGATGCATGAATAGTCGAAGTGTGGTTGTATCCTGGGATTCTGATTGCGCAAACACCGTCACACTGCGGGCAATTTAAGAATTAAGGAAAGAGTGTCTCGCCTCCACACGAAATCATTCTTTGTTCATCATATTTGGTATCAAGGATTATATATTTATTTCTGTTTCTATCATTATATAAACAAATTATTCAGTTTGCCATATCGTAGAAATCATGGTCCTACATATGTAACCTAGCCTTCCTCGTTAAGATTGGTGGGAGGGATCTTGCGTATAGTTTCAGCTTTTGCAACGCACAAGTATGGCGCTTAAAACAGATTGGCAATTGACTCCTGCTCTTGATGTGGTTACGTGTTCATGTACCAGGCATGTTGGTACACACGAGAGTAATCTTTTCTGGTTTGTTTAATTACTAAGCGAACCGGTGTTGGAAGAGAACCCAGTTCATTTTAATTTAAACTAGAATTATATTAAGATGTTTAACACCAACTCGGACCCAGTGTACATGGTAGAGACTCAGCTTGAAGAGAGAGTCCCACCAGGGTTCGAGCAAGATACTGGTACAGACCCGAGGGAAAGAAAATAAGTTTCGCTTCTCCCTCTGGTGCGGGTGATTACGCGGCAGGTAGTTACAGACGGGAGTTCTGATCAAAACTCTGCTGTCTGTCCCTGGATCCTGTGGTCGGGATTGTCTATACTAGACAATCATGCTGTTTGAGTTGGTAGCTGATATAAGGTAATTTAAAGGGAAATTGCACTCAGTGACATTCAAACAAATTATAATTAAGAATCTGTTGTAAATCTCGTGTCTTACTAGAAGTTTGATCTCGAACTAGAATTAGGTTTTGTAAATCTCGTTTCTTAGTAGAAGTTTGATCTCGAACTATAATTAGGTTAGAGAGAGAGAGAGAGAGAGGTAGGCGGCTAGGTTAGATTGTTT
>CAJHQQ010005886.1:0-13415 GCA_905132885.1 Moricandia moricandioides | reverse complement strand
TGGGATTTTATTCTTGATACTAATAAAACCAGAATGAATCACGATGTAAGAAGCTTGATTTTGACTCATTAATCAGTGTAGAATCACCCTGAAGTTGAATCAATATCATTGGAGTTATGATGAAGAAGTTATCCCACATTTAACCGAAGTGATTCCAGTTTGCCATGTTTGGAGATTTGGCAATTTCTTCTTGATACTAATAAAACCAGAATGAATCACGATGTAAGACGCTTGGTTTGGACTCATAAATCAGTGTAGAATCACCCTGAAGTTGACTCAAGATCATAGGAGTTATGATGAAGAAGTTATCCCACTTTTAACCGAAGTGATTCCAGTTTGCCTTGTTTGGAGATTTGGCAATTTCTTCTTGATACTAATAAAACCAGAATGAATCACGATGTAAGAAGCTTGATTTGGACTCATAAATCAGTGTCGAATCACCCTGAAGTTGACTCAAGATCATAGGAGTTATGATGAAGAAGTTATCCCACTTTTAACCGAAGTGATTCCAGTTTGCCCTGTTTGGAGATTTGAGAATTTATTCTTTATACTAATAAAACCACAATGAATCACGATGTAAGAAGCTTGATTTGGACTCATTAATCAGTGTAGAATCACCCTGAAGTTGAATCCGTATCATTGGAGATATGATGAAGAAGTTATCCCACTTTTAACCGAAGTGATTCCAGTTTGCCCTTGTTGAACCAAATAAAAATGGAGCACAAGTGTTGATCTGAGTAAAGGAAGAAGAGAGGCTGAGAAGCTTAAACCAAGGGAATGGGATCAAGAGGAAAGAAGTGCAAAGCTAGGGCGAGTGTACGGACTGTACGGCCTACTGTACGGACAACTCGACCAAGGTGTGTTTAAACTCAACTTAAACACATTCTGATCTTGTGCAAAAATAGGGCAAAAGTGTACGGATGGCCCTAGGCCGTACAACTCCCTATCCGTACAAGGCAAGAACGTGTGACACAAGGAAGGGAGAAGCTAAGGTAAATGGGTGCAAGGTTAAAGAGAAGTTAACTTGACCCTTATCCGGTAAATGAAGTGAAGAGGCTCGCGGATAAGGCTTGACCAAGACAGGCTGGCTCGGGCTGGAAAGGAGAAGGCATCTGGTCAAGATGCCAAAGGCATCAAGCTTCCTCAGCCAAGTATTCAAAACAAGGCGCGCCTCTCCCTTAGACTAACTACGTTTCCCTCTTGGTTACCTTAACCTTTATGACCGTTTGTGGCTAAGGTTAATGCTTTCCTATATATTGTAACCTATACTCAGATTAATAAACAAGCAAACATTTCGAGCCTCTGTTACTCTCTCTAGTGTTCTTCATATCCAGAAATGGAATTCTAGTCTCTTTTCAAGCTTTAGTCTCCAAGTCTCTTCTAATCTCTTTCAACGTCTCAAATACTCATATAACCTCAGATATCTCTTTAGTTTTCATGGTATCAGAGCCAGGTTCACTTGAATCTGGGGTTTGATTTCATTTCTTGCTCAAGAACATTCAAGAACACCTTTTTCATCCGGGAAGCCTCAAGATGGAGGGTACTAAGACTACGGTGATTCCCGTGATTCTAAAGGGGGAAACTACGTCCTATGGTCTCGTGTGGTGAAGACAGCAGTGGGGAGTAAGGGTTTGTGGAACCACATCCTTGAAGATGAAGCTCCAAAACTCATTACTCATGAAGGCGACAAGGAGATTGTTGTGTGTGATGAAGTGAAATGGATCCAGGAAGATAACCTGGTGATGTCCATCCTTCAAAGCTCTCTAGATCCATCAATCTTAGAGGCGTACAGCTACTGTGAGAAGGCAAATGACCTGTGGGATACTCTCCAGAAGGTATATGGAAACATCTCAAACCTTACTCGTGTGTTTGAGATTAAGCGAGCCATAAACAACTTGTCACAAGAAGATATGGAGTTCACAAAGCATCTTGGGAAGTTTAGGGCATTGTGGTTAGAGCTTGAGATGTTGAGGCCAAGCGTGTGGGATTGTGGTTAGAGCAAACGTGTCAATGTAGTCCTCTCCATAAGTTTGAGATTTGGGAATTTATTCTTGATACTAATAAAACCAGAATGAATCACGATGTAAGAAGCATGATTTGGACTCATAAATCAGTGTAGAATCACCCTGAAGTTGACTCAAGATCATAGGAGTTATGATGAAGAAGTTATCCCACTTTTAACCGAAGTGATTCCAGTTTGCCCTGTTTGGAGATTTGGCAATTTCTTCTTGATACTAATAAAACCAGAATGAATCACGATGTAAGAAGCTTGATTTGGACTCAAAAATCATTGTCGAATCACCCTGAAGTTGACTCAAGATCATAGGAGTTATGATGAAGAAGTTATCCCACTTTTAACCAAAGTGATTCCAGTTTGTCCTGTTTGGAGATTTGGGAATTTATTCTTTATACTAATAAAACCACAATGAATCACGATGTAAGAAGCTTGATTTGGACTCATTAATCAGTGTAGAATCACCCTGAAGTTCAATCAATATCATTGGAGTTATGATGAAGAAGTTATCCCACTTTTAACCAAAGTGATTCAAGTTTGCCGTGTTTGGAGATTTGGCAATTTCTTCTTGATACAAATAAAACGAGAATGAATCACGATGTAAGAAGCTTGATTTGGACTCATAAATCAGTGTAGAATCACCCTGAAGTTGAATCAATATCATTGGAGTTATGATGAAGAAGTTATCCCACTTTTAACCGAAGTGATTCCAGTTTGTCATGTTTGGAGATTTGGCAATTTCTTCTTGATACTAACAAAACCAGAATGAATCACGATGTAAGAAGCTTGATTTGGACTCATAAATCAGTGTCGAATCACCCTGAAGTCGACTCAAGATCATAGGAGTTATGATGAAGAAGTTATCCCACTTTTAACCGAAGTGATTCCAGTTTGTCCTGTTTGGAGATTTGGGAATTTATTCTTGATACTAATAAAACCAGAATGAATCACGATGTAAGAAGCTTGATTTGGACTCATTAATCAGTGTAGAATCACCCTGAAGTTGAATCAATATCATTGGAGTCATGATGAAGAAGTTATCCCACTTTTAACTGAAGTGATTCCAGTTTGTCCTGTTTGGAGAGTTGGCAATTTATAGTTGATACTAATAAAACCAGAATGAATCACGATGTAAGAATCTTGATTTGGATTCATAAATCAGTGTAGAATCATCCTGAAGTTGAATCAATATCATTGGACTTATGATGAAGAAGTTATCCCACTTTTAACCGTAGTGATTCTAGTTTACCGTGTTTGGAGATTTGACAATTTCTTCTTGATACAAATAAAACCAGAATGAATCACGATGTAAGAAACTTCCTTTGGACTCATAAATCAGCTTAGAATCATCCTGAAGTTGAATCAATATCATTGGAGTTATGATGAAGTAGTTATCCCACTTTTAACCAAATTGCTTCCAGTTTACCCTGTTTAGAGATTTAGGAATTTATTCTTGATTCTAATAAAAGCAGAATGAATCACGATGTAATAAGCTTGATTTGGAGTCACTAATCAGTGTAGAATCACCCTGAAGTTGAATCAATATCATTGGAATTATGATGAAGAAGTTATCCCACTTTTAACCGAAGTGATTCCAGTTTGCCCTGTTTGGAGATTTGGCAATTTCTTCTTGATACTAATAAAACCAGAATGAATCACGATGTAAGAAGCTTGATTTGGACTCATTAATCAGTGTAGAATCACCCTGAAGTTGAAGCAAGATCATAGGAGTTATGATGAAGAAGTTATCCCACTTTTAACCGAAGTGATTCCAGTTTGCCATGTTTGGAGAGTTAGCAATTTATTCTTGATACTAATAAAACCAGAATGAATCACGATGTAAGAAGCTTGGTTTGGACTCATAAATCAGTTTAGAATCACCCTGAATTTGGATCAAGATCATAGGAGTTATGATGAAGAAGTTATCCCACTTTTAACCGAAGTGACTCCAGTTTACCCTGTTTGGAGATTTCGCAATTTCTTCTTGATTCTAATCAAGCCAGAATCAATCAAGATGTAAGATGCTTGATTTGGACTCATAAATCAGTGTAGAATCATCCTGAAGTTGAATCAATATCATTGGAGTTATGATGAAGAAGTTATCCCAGTTTTAACCGAAGTGATCCCAGTTTGCCCTATTTGGAGATTTGCCAATTTCTTCTTGATAGTAATAAAACCAGAATGAATCACAATGTACGAAGCTTTATTTGGACTCATAAATCAGTGTAGAACCACCCTGAAGTTGAAGCAACATCATAGGAGTAATGATGAAGAAGTTATCCCACTTTTAATTGAAGTGATTCCAGTTTGCCCTGTTTGGAGAGTTGGTCATTTATTCTTGATACTAATAAAACCAGAATGAATCACGATGTAAGATGCTTTATTTGGACTCATAAATCAGTGTAGAATCATCCTGAAGTTGAATCAATATCATTGGAGTTATGATGAAGAAGTTATCCCAGTTTTAACCGAAGTGATCCCAGTTTGCCCTATTTGGAGATTTGCCAATTTCTTCTTGATACTAATAAAACCAGAATGAATCACGATGTAAGAAGCTTGATTTGGACTCATAAATCAGTGTAGAACCAACCTGAAGTTTAAGCAACATCATAGGAGTTACAATGAAGAAGTTAATCACGATGTAAGTAGCTTGATTTGGACTCATAAATCAGTGTAGAATCATCCTGAAGTTTAATCAATATCATTGGACTTATGATGAAAAAGTTATCCCACTTTTAACCGTAGTGATTCCAGTTTACCCTGTTTGGAGATTTGGCAATTTCTTCTTGATACAAATAAAACCAGAATGAATCACGATGTAAGAAACTTGATCTGGACTCATAAATCAGTTTAGAATCATCCTGAAGTTGAATCAATATCATTGGAGTTATGATGAAGAAGTTATCCCACTTTTAACCGAAGTGATTCCAGTCTGCCCTGTTTGGAGATTTGGGAATTTATTCTTGATACTAATAAAACCAGAATGAATCACGATGTAAAATGCTTGATTTGGACTAATAAATCATTGTAGAATCACCCTGAAGTTGACTCAAGATCATAGGAGTTATGATGAAGAAGTTATCCCACTTTTAACCGAAGTGATTCTAGTTTGCCATGTTTGGAGATTTGGAAATTTCTTCTTGATACTAATAAAACCAGAATGAATCACGAAGTAAGAAGCTTGATTTGGACTCAAAAATCAGTGTCGAATCACCCTGAAGTTGACTCAAGATCATAGGAGTTATGATGAAGAAGTTATCCCACTTTTAACCGAAGTGATTCCAGTTTGTCCTGTTTGGAGATTTGGGAATTTATTCTTTATATTTATAAAACCACAATGAATCACGATGTAAGAAGCTTGATTTGGACTCATTAATCAGTGTAGAATCACCCTGAAGTTCAATCAATATCACTGGAGTTATGATGAAGAAGTTATCCCACTTTTAACCAAAGTGATTCCAGTTTCCCTGTTTGGAGATTTGGCAATTTCTTCTTGATACAAATAATACGAGAATGAATCACGATGTAAGAAGCTTGATTTGGACTCATAAATCAGTGTAGAATCACCCTGAAGTTGAATCAATATCATTGGAGTTATGATGAAGAAGTTATCCCACTTTTAACCGTAGTGATTCCAGTTTATCCTGTTCGGAGATTTGGCACTTTCTTCTTGATACAAATAAAACCAGAATGAATCACGATGTAAGAAACTTAATCTGGACTCATAAATCAGTTTAGAATCATCCTGAAGTTGAATCAATATCATTGGAGTTATGATGAAGAAGTTATCCCACTTTTAACCGAAGTGATTCCAGTCTGCCCTGTTTGGAGATTTGGGAATTTATTCTTGATACTAATAAAACCAGAATGAATCACGATGTAAGTAGCTTGATTTGGACTCATAAATCAGTGTAGAATCATCCTGAAGTTTAATCAATATCATTGGACTTATGATGAAAAAGTTATCCCACTTTTAACCGTAGTGATTCCAGTTTACCCTGTTTGGAGATTTGGCAATTTCTTCTTGATACAAATAAAACCATAATGAATCACGATGTAAGAAACTTGATCTGGACTCATAAATCAGTTTAGAATCATCTTGAAGTTGAATCAATATCATTGGAGTTATGATGAAGAAGTTATCCCACTTTTAACCGAAGTGATTCCAGTCTGCCCTGTTTGGAGATTTGAGAATTTATTCTTGATACTAATAAAACCAGAATGAATCACGATGTAAAATGCTTGATTTGGACTAATAAATCATTGTAGAATCACCCTGAAGTTGACTCAAGATCATAGGAGTTATGATGAAGAAGTTATCCCACTTTTAACCGAAGTGATTCTAGTTTGCCATGTTTGGAGATTTGGAAATTTCTTCTTGATACTAATAAAACCAGAATGAATCACGAAGTAAGAAGCTTGATTTGGACTCAAAAATCAGTGTCGAATCACCCTGAAGTTGACTCAAGATCATAGGAGTTATGATGAAGAAGTTATCCCACTTTTAACCGAAGTGATTCCAGTTTGTCCTGTTTGGAGATTTGGGAATTTATTCTTTATATTTATAAAACCACAATGAATCACGATGTAAGAAGCTTGATTTGGACTCATTAATCAGTGTTGAATCACCCTGAAGTTCAATCAATATCACTGGAGTTATGATGAAGAAGTTATCCCACTTTTAACCAAAGTGATTCCAGTTTCCCTGTTTGGAGATTTGGCAATTTCTTCTTGATACAAATAATACGAGAATGAATCACGATGTAAGAAGCTTGATTTGGACTCATAAATCAGTGTAGAATCACCCTGAAGTTGAATCAATATCATTGGAGTTATGATGAAGAAGTTATCCCACTTTTAACCGAAGTGATTCCAGTTTGTCATGTTTGGAGATTTGGCAATTTCTTCTTGATACTAACAAAACCAGAATGAATCACGATGTAAGAAGCTTGATTTGGACTCATAAATCAGTGTCGAATCACCCTGAAGTCGACTCAAGATCATAGGAGTTATGATGAAGAAGTTATCCCACTTTTAACCGAAGTGATTCCAGTTTGTCCTGTTTGGAGATTTGGGAATTTATTCTTGATACTAATAAAACCAGAATGAATCACGATGTAAGAAGCTTGATTTGGACTCATTAATCAGTGTAGAATCACCCTGAAGTTGAATCAATATCATTAGAGTCATGATGAAGAAGTTATCCCACTTTTAACTGAAGTGATTCCAGTTTGTCCTGTTTAGAGAGTTGGCAATTTATAGTTGATACTAATAAAACCAGAATGAATCACGATGTAAGAATCTTGATTTGGATTCATAAATCAGTGTAGAATCATCCTGAAGTTGAATCAATATCATTGGACTTATGATGAAGAAGTTATCCCACTTTTAACCGTAGTGATTCCAGTTTACCGTGTTTGGAGATTTGACAATTTCTTCTTGATACAAATAAAACCAGAAACAATTTCTTCTTGATACAAATAAAACCAGAATGAATCACGATGTAAGAAACTTCCTTTGGACTCATAAATCAGCTTAGAATCATCCTGAAGTTGAATCAATATCATTGGAGTTATGATGAAGTAGTTATCCCACTTTTAACCGAATTGATTCCAGTTTGCCCTGTTTGGAGATTTGGGAATTTATTCTTGATTCTAATAAAACCAGAATGAATCACGATGTAATAAGCTTGATTTGGAGTCACTAATCAGTGTAGAATCACCCTGAAGTTGAATCAATATCATTGGAATTATGATGAAGAAGTTATCCCACTTTTAACCGAAGTGATTCCAGTTTGCCCTGTTTGGAGATTTGGCAATTTCTTCTTGATACTAATAAAACCAGAATGAATCACGATGTAAGAAGCTTGATTTGGACTCACAAATCAGTGTCGAATCACCCTGAAGTTGACTAAAGATCATAGGAGTTATGATGAAGAAGTTATCCCACTTTTAACCGAAGTGATTCCAGTTTGTCCTGTTTGGAGATTTGGGAATTTATTCTTGATACTAATAAAACCAGAATGAATCATGATGTAAGAAGCTTGATTTGGACTCATTAATCAGTGTAGAATCACCCTGAAGTTGAAGCAAGATCATAGGAGTTATGATGAAGAAGTTATCCCACTTTTAACCGAAGTGATTCCAGTTTACCCTGTTTGGTGATTTGGCAATTTCTTCTTGATACAAATAAAACCAGAATGAATCACGATGTAAGAAGCTTGATTTGGACTCATAAATCAGTTTAGAATCACCCTGAGTTTGAATCAAGATCATAGGAGTTATGATGAAGAAGTTATCCCACTTTTAACCGAAGTGACTCCAGTTTACCCTGTTTGGAGATTTCGCAATTTCTTCTTGATTCTAATCAAGCCAGAATCAATCAAGATGTAAGATGCTTGATTTGGACTCATAAATCAGTGTAGAATCATCCTGAAGTTGAATCAATATCATTGGAGTTATGATGAAGAAGTTATCCCAGTTTTAACCGAAGTGATCCCAGTTTGTCCTATTTGGAGATTTGCCAATTTCTTCTTGATACTAATAAAACCAGAATGAATCACGATGTAAGAAGCTTGATTTGGACTCATAAATCAGTGTAGAACCACTCTGAAGTTGAAGCAACATCATAGGAGTTACAATGAGGAAGTTATCCCACTTTTAATTGAAGTGATTCGAGTTTGCCCTGTTTGGAGAGTTGACAATTTATTCTTGATACTAATAAAACCAGAATGAATCAAGATGTAAGAAGCTTGATTTGGACTCATTAATCAGTGTAGAATCACCCTGAAGTTCAATCAATATCATTGGAGTTATGATGAAGAAGTTATCCCACTTTTAACCGAAGTGATTCTAGTTTGCCCTGTTTGGAGATTCGGCAATTTCTTCTTGATACAAATAAAACCAGAATGAATCACGATGTAAGAAGCTTGATTTGGACTCATAAATCAGTGCAGAATCACCCTGAAGTTGAATCAATATCATTGGAGTTATGATGAAGAAGTTATCCCACTTTTAACCGAAGTGATTCCAGTTTGCCCTGTTTGGAGATTTGGGAATTTATTCTTGATACTAATAAAACCAGAATGAATCACGATGTAAGAAGCTTGATTTGGACTCATAAATCAGTGTAGAAGCACCCTGAAGTTGACTCAAGATCATAGGAGTTATGATGAAGAAGTTTCCCACTTTTAACCGAAGTGATTCCAGTTTGCCCTGTTTGGAGATTTGGCAATTTCTTCTTGATACTAATAAAACCAGAATGAATCACGATGTAAGAAGCTTGATTTGGACTCAAAAATCAGTGTCGAATCACCCTAAAGTTGACTCAAGATCATAGGAGTTATGATGAAGAAGTTATCCCACTTTTAACCGAAGTGATTCCAGTTTGTCCTGTTTGGAGATTTGGGAATTTATTCTTTATACTAATAAAACCACAATGAATCACGATGTAAGAAGCTTGATTTGGACTTATTAATCAGCGTAGAATCACCCTGAAGTTCAATCAATATCATTGGAGTTATGATGAAGAAGTTATCCCACTTTTAACCAAAGTGATTGCAGTTTGCCCTGTTTGGAGATTTGGCAATTTCTTCTTGATACAAATAAAACGAGAATGAATCACGATGTAAGAAGCTTGATTTGGACTCATAAATCAGTGCAGAATCACCCTGAAATTTAATCAATATCATTGGAGTTATGATGAAGAAGTTATCCCACTTTTAACCAAAGTGATTCGAGTTTGTCATGTTTGGAGATTTGGCAATTTCTTCTTGATACTAACAAAACCAGAATGAATCACGATGTAAGAAGCTTGATTTGGACGCATAAATCAGTGTCGAATCACCCTGAAGTCGACTCAAGATCATAGGAGTTATGATGAAGAAGTTATCCCACTTTTAACCGAAGTGATTCCAGTTTGTCCTGCTTGGAGATTTGGGAATTTATTCTTGATACTAATAAACCAGAATGAATCACGATGTAAGAAGCTTGATTTGGACTCATTAATCAGTGTAGAATCACCCTGAAGTTGAATCAATATCATTGGAGTCATGATGAAGAAGTTATCCCACTTTTAACTGAAGTGATTCCAGTTTGTCCTGTTTGGAGAGTTGGCAATTTATAGTTGATACTAATAAAACCAGAATGAATCACGATGTAAGAATCTTGATTTGGATTCATAAATCAGTGTAGAATCATCCTGAAGTTGAATCAATATCATTGGACTTATGATGAAGAAGTTATCCCACTTTTAACCGTAGTGATTCCAGTTTACCGTGTTTGGAGATTTGACAATTTCTTCTTGATACAAATAAAACCAGAATGAATCACGATGTAAGAAACTTCCTTTGGACTCATAAATCAGCTTAGAATCATCCTGAAGTTGAATCAATATCATTGGAGTTATGATGAAGTAGTTATCCCACTTTTAACCGAATTGATTCCAGTTTGCCCTGTTTGGAGATTTGGGAATTTATTCTTGATTCTAATAAAACCAGAATGAATCACGATGTAATAAGCTTGATTTGGAGTCACTAATCAGTGTAGAATCACCCTGAAGTTGAATCAATATCATTGGAATTATGATGAAGAAGTTATCCCACTTTTAACCGAAGTGATTCCAGTTTGCCCTGTTTGGAGATTTGGCAATTTCTTCTTGATACTAATTAACCAAATGAATCACGATGTAAGAAGCTTGATTTGGACTCATAAATCAGTGTCGAATCACCCTGAAGTTGACTAAAGATCATAGGAGTTATGATGAAGAAGTTATCCCACTTTTAACCGAAGTGATTCCAGTTTGTCCTGTTTGGAGATTTGGGAATTTATTCTTGATACTAATAAAACCAGAATGAATCACGATGTAAGAAGCTTGATTTGGACTCATTAATCAGTGTAGAATCACCCTGAAGTGGAAGCAAGATCATAGGAGTTATGATGAAGAAGTTATCCCACTTTTAACCGAAGTGATTCCAGTTTACCCTGTTTGGTGATTTGGCAATTTCTTCTTGATACAAATAAAACCAGAATGAATCACGATGTAAGAAGCTTTGATTTGGACTCATAAATCAGTTTAGAATCACCCTGAGTTGGATCAAGATCATAGGAGTTATGATGAAGAATCAATCAATATTCCAGTTTACCCTGTTTGGAGGATTTCGCAATTTCTTCTTGATTCTAATCAAGCCAGAATCAATCAAGATGTAAGATGCATGATTTGGACTCATAAATCAGCGTAGAATCATCATGAAGTTGAATCAATATCATTGGAGTTATGATGAAGAAGTTATCCCAGTTTTAACCGAAGTGATCCAAGTTTGCCCTATTTGGAGATTGCCCAATTTATTCTTGATACTAATAAAACCAGAATGAATCACGATGTAAGAAGCTTGATTTGGACTCATAAATCAGTGTAGAACCACCCTGAAGTTGAAGCAACATCATAGGAGTTACAATGAAGAAGTTATCCCACTTTTAATTGAAGTGATTCGAGTTTTGCCCTGTTGGAGAGTTGGTAATTTATTCTTGATACTAATAAAACTAGAATTAATCACGATGTAAGTAGCTTGATTTGGGACTCATAAATCAGTGTAGAATCATCCTGAAGCTTAATCAATTATCATTGGACTTATGATGAAGAAGTTATCCCAGTTTTAACCGTAGTGATTCCAGTTTACAATATTTGGAGATTTGGCAATTTCTTCTTGATACAAATAAAACCAGAATGAATCACGATGTAAGAAACTTGATCTGGACTCATAAATCAGTTTAGAATTCATCCTGAAGTTGAATCAATATCATTGGTGTTATGATGAAGAAGTTATCCCACTTTAAACCGAAGTGATTCCAGTTGTCCTGTTTGGAGATTTGGGAATTTATTCTTGATACTAATAAAACCAGAATGAATCACGATGTAAGAAGCTTGATTTGGACTCATAAATCAGTGTAGAATCACCCTGAAGTTGACTCAAGATCATAGGAGTTATGATGAAGAAGTTATCCCACTTTTAACCGAAGTGATTCCAGTTTGCCATGTTTGGAGTTTGGCAATTTCTTCTTGATACTAATAAAACCAGAATGAATCACGATGTAAGAAGCTTGATTTGGACTCATAAATCAGTGTCAAATCACCCTGAAGTTGACTCAAGATCATAGGAGTTATGATGAAGAAGTTATCCCACTTTTAACCGAAGTGATTCCAGTTTGCCCTGTTTGGAGATTTGGGAATTTATTCTTCATACTAATAAAACCAGAATGAATCACGATGTAAGAAGCTTCATTTGGACTCATTAATCAGTGTAGAATCACCCTGAAGTTGAAGCAAGATCACAGGAGTTATGATGAAGAAGTTATCCCACTTTTAGCCAAAGTGATTCCAGTTTGCCCTGTTTGGAGATTTAGCAATTTCTTCTTGATACAAATAAAACGAGAATGAATCACGATGTAAGAAGCTTGATTTGGACTCATAAATCAGTGTAGGAATCACCCTGAAGTTGAATCAATATCATTGGAGTTATGATGAAGAAGTTATCCCACTTTTAACCGAAGTGATTCCAGTTTGTCCATGTTTGGAGATTTGGCAATTTCTTCTTGACACTAATAAAACCAGAATGAATCACGATGTAAGAAGCTTGATTTGGACTCATAAATCAGTGTAGAATCACCCTGAAGTTGAATCAATATCATTGGAGTTATGATGAAGAAGTTATCCCACTTTTAACCGAAGTGATTCCAGTTTTGTCATGTTTGGAGATTTGACAATTATTCTTGATACTAAACAAAACCAGAATGAATCACGATGTAAGAAGCTTGATTTGGACTCATAAATCAGTGTAGAATCACCCTGAAGTCGAACTCAAGATCATAGGAGTTATGATGAAGAAGTTATCCCACTTTTAACTGAAGTGATTCCAGTTTGTCATGTTTGGAGATTTGGGAATTTATTCTTGATACTAATAAAACCAGAATGAATCACGATGTAAGAAGCTTTATTTGGACTCATTAATCAGTGTAGAATCAACCCTGAAGTTGAATCAATATCATTGGGAGTCATGATGAAGAAGTTATCCCACTTTTAACTGAAGTGATTCCAGTTTGTCCTGTTTGAGATTTGGAATTTATCTTTATTACTAATAAAACCACAATGAATCACGATGTAAGAAGCTTGATTTGGACTCATTAATCAGTGTAGAATCACCCTGAAGTTGAATCAATATCATTGGAGTTATGATAAGAAGTTATCCCACTTTTAACCGTAGTGATTCCAGTTTATCGTGTTTGGAGATTTGACAATTTCTTCTTGATCAAATAAAACCAGAATGAATCACGATGTAAGAAACTTCATTTGGACTCATAAATCAGTTTAGAATCATCCTGAAGTTGAATCAATATCATTGGAGTTA